>JAJJMJ010011768.1:0-16287 GCA_022059055.1 Vitis cinerea | reverse complement strand
AAGAAGGGTTTTTTTTTTTTTAATATTGCTTTTTTGTCTTTTGAGAATTTGGTTCAATAAAGGGTTTGATTTAAAAAAAAAAAATTAGATATGTATATTAATTATTAATTAGGATATTTGATTGAGACATGAATGATCTTGGCTGATTTGTAAACTCTATTTGAAAGCAGTAAAAGATTTGTGTAATCATTATTTCGTTATAAAATTATCTAAAGAAAAATTATTATTGCTTTAGTGCATTAGTCTAGTTAAATTAAATTTGTAATTTTTTAGGACGTTATATATATATATATATATATATATATATATATATATATATATATATTAATGATTTATACTCCCTTTAAACATTCAAGGTTGCTGCATAATTAATTTGAAATTAAACAGATAAGTATAACTAAATTGATTTAGAATATTGAGCAAAAGGGATAAGTATTTATATGGAAATTGAAAATAAAAATTTGAAAATGAATTTAAATTTAGAATTTAAAATAGAAAAACTTTCAAATATCTTTTAGTTTAAAAAATATTTTTAATGTTTAAAAAGGAAAATCTTTCCTTCCTAACTCTTTTTATTATTTTTTTTTTTTTGGTAAAATATCATTTGAGAGTTTTCAAAGATCACCCCCCTAAGCTTAAAGTCATTATTCTTTGTGTTTAATAAAAAAATGTTTCAAAACATTTTAAATTTGTTTGTTGAGTTTGAGATAGAAGATCACATCCTCTCAAGGTGTCGAGGAGTCCAGTAAGGAAAATGATACGTTTGCATCGTGGACATGAAATTAGGTACAATCATTAGATAACTTTATGTACTTATCCTTCAAATTTAGTGGATTTTAAGTTTATGGTATTTGACCTTGTGGTTCTTATATCAAAGTCTTTGGGAGGCTTTGTGAGTGATTTTCTATGTAATTGCTTGCATTTTTAAGTGATTTTTTTTGTTTTTATTTATTCTTTATATCCTAATAAAAGAATATATAGAAACTAAAGATTGGCATACATTGAGCTAAATTCAAGAAGACTATCTATTCACTCCCTTTGAGGTGAATAGATAAAAAATAAAGAAGAGAAATGGGAGATTTGTCTTTCTTTAAATCTAAACAAGATGATAGGTCCCAGTCAAAGAATCGTGTACTACAACAATTGATTACAAGTATTCTCTTTGGGTGAGAACAGACCACACAAAGAAATTGGGTTAAAAAATTGTCATATCCTTTATTGATGTCCATGAGCAATTTTTAGCATATGTCGCTGAAACTAAAGGTCTTTAATACCATAATAAAATAACTTCAAATAATAAAAAAAATAACAATAGCGAAAGCAAAAATCAATGCAATAGCTTTTGTTCTTCTACCACTACTTATGACTCGTTCCAACACATGGTTGTTAATCCCTTCTAATTCCTTGGCCATAAGAGAATAGCAGCTTAACTACGAAATGATCCCATAACCACTTGAATGCGTACGTGTCTTCACGCATGATATTTTGGATTTCTTTTGATGGCACATTACGAACGTCGTAACCCATTCAAAGTCTTGTCATTACTCCCCCATCCAAGTGGATGCTTGTCTTTAGGATCCCAATTTGGAAACCGCTGTAGAAGCTCTTCGGTACTCTCCCACATAACATCCTCCGCAGCTAGCATACGCCACTTGACTAAACTTTCTTCACTAAACTTAGCCCCGTGTTTCACCCAGCGAGTATCTAGTATGGCTTTGGGCTTAATCACAAGTGTACCCTCATCTGAAAGTGGTAGAAGTTCTGAATTGATCACGGAACCATCTCCAAGCTTTTTCCTTAGCAGCAATACATGAAAAACAAGGTGCAAGCGCACACTGTCGGGTAGCTTTAGTTTTTATGCGATGACTCCCACTCTCTCCTCGATTAGATATGGTCTATAGTATTTGCTTGCAAGGTTCTGATGAGCGTGTTGAAAGCGGATTGTTGGCGATAAGGCTGTAGTTTGAGGAAAACAAGATCGTCTTCTTGAAATGTAGCATCCGGTCAGCCACGATATGCTATTTACTTCATTCGATTCCTTGTTATCGCCAAGTTTTCCTTGAGATGTTTCAACAATGCATCTCAAGTTGCAGGCTATGATCAACTTCATCAATGGGCGAAGACCCCATCGAATACAATGGAATAACAGGAGAAAGTTGCCCATAAAGAGCCTGGAATGGGGTCATGCCTGTAGAAGAGAGATAAGCAATATTATACCACAACTTAGCCCAAGGAAGAAATGTATTCCATTGGCGTGGTTGTTGATAATGATGCAACGCAAATATTGTTCCACACAACGGTTGACAACTTCAGACTGGCCATCCGTTTAAGGATGGTAGGCAAAACTCATCTTGAGTTGTGTACCCGACATTTTAAAAAATTCCTACCAGAACTTATTGATGAAAATTGGGGTCCCTATCATTAACAATAGACCGTGACATTCCATGTAGTTTCACAATGCCCTCAACAAATTTTTTTGCCACCACATTTGCTGTAAATGGATGAGATAAGGGCAGAAAATGTGTGTATTTGCTGAGACGATCAACGATCACCATAATGGTTGACCATGGGAGAATGGTGTTTTGAGCAAAACTAAATCTCAACCATAACATATCTAGTTTGATTTGATGTAATTTAGTGAAAGAAATTTGATGTGATTTGATGGACCATCATGTTTATGATAGCTAAAACTGGTAGGCAATGAAAATAAAATAACTTATTCTTGCAGAGAGAAAGGGTAAGAGACAATAAAATAACAATTATAGCACTAGACTTCTTCCTTACTATTTGGTTTTCCTGTCTCCTTTTGTTTGTGCTTTCACTTGGGCTTTCCATTATATTTTATAGAAATCTAAGGAAATTATTCTTATAATTAACGTAGAAAAGTGAGGCATGTTGATGTCGGATAACTGGAAGTAACATGTCTCCCTAATGTTGTCACCCAATCAACTGAGGTGAGGCTTCCTTTTCCTCTCCTGCAAAAGACACACTCTCCAAAGCTCTAGTTAGATTGACAATTAGAGAGAATACCCCCTCTTGGGAACTCAAGAAGTGGATTGTCTTACCTCCCCTCCCTTCCTTTCTTTTTAAGCCATGTGAAGACTTTTATAGTGTCTGGAGCCTTGTCACATCTATGCTGGGAAGGTCCTTTGACTTTCACAATCATGATGGTTGCACAAAGAGTGGCAGAGAAATCATTATCCTTTAGGCGGTTGATAGGAATCGCTGGTGAGGCAACTTGGCGTCTTGTTTGTCACCTCATTCTGCAGGCGGTGCAATGTAGAGCGTAGTAGGTTGCTTGAAAGGACATGGGGATGTCCCATCAAGTGCGCTTTTGGTGGGGAAAAGAATGATTGCCCGCGAAAGCCGGCCAGGGATCCTGTTTGGAACGCGTCATGCATTCTTGGAGGAGCACGAGGCAGCCGTCCATTGACTATTGGGGCTAGATTGGGTGTTCCTAACTGATGGCACATGTCCGGACAGAGGCGAAGGGATTCCATGTGTCCAACAGAAGGGTGCCTTGAGGGGTCAAGGTAATTTGCCACGTGTCCACCCAGATGAGGTCCTTACAATTGCCCCCTTTTAACCCGATTGTTTTGTCCAAACAGAAAAAACAAGTTAAAATGATTTTTCAAATTCTTTCAGCGACTACACGACACATGGCGCCTGGGAAGGGCATTTATGAAAAGACACCATTCTTGAAATTGCTACCAGGCGGTATGTCGCCTCGAGTGAAGCGCGGTTGGGCGCTTTGTCGTTTGGGGTTCCGAGGGATTTCATCCTTATAAATAGGAAGCTAATCTCCCATCTCGATAACACTTTTCCTTTTGATTTCACTTTTCACCTCCCCTTCGCTTTGTTCTGACAATACCCAAACAACGATTTTGGGCTTCGCACAACGATACTTTCCTTGGTGATTTCTTGACTGGTTTACTCAAGCGGTCGTGGTTCAATTCTTTTCCTTGTCGTAAGCACTCGCCATGTATGTTCCCCTTTCTCCTCTATGTTGTCTATTTACCGTTTTTCCTTGATTGGAGTGCTTGTTTGTGATTGGGGATTGCGGTAATGCTTGGGAGTTTTGGTGGGTCAGGAAATGACTTTATCGAACTTTGTAGAAGAGGGTACATGACTTCTCCGAGGCGTCATACTCTACTGGTGGTGTGCCCTAATAACCCTTGTTAGGGTTAAGTTTGGTTATTTTTGCGTTTTGAGGCATTGTTGAGTCTACTGGGTGTTTGTCTTTCCTTTGTGTGTTTGAAGGTTGCAACGAGTCAGTCCCTGGCTAAGGTTAGGAATCGATGAGTGGAATCGAGTTTCCCGATTTTGGTGGCCACTAGATTAGGCATGCTAGCTAGTTGGGCACTTTGGGGCACTACCCTCTTGGCAGTAGGGCCAGGTGGCTGCTTTCTAACTTTCGGCACTGTGCTATGCAGGTTCGACTCAGCCCACCGCTCCAATATGCCTACAAAAAAGGACATTGTCTCATCTAGTGCGACTAGGTAAGGTGGCAAGGGCGATCGACAGTCATGAGTTCCGGACGCCCTAATCAGGAGAAGCCCACTAAGCTTCTCAATGAGAGAGAATTCCGCGAAACTTCTTCATCCTAAATGGCGTCTCTGTCTAGTTAGTGGAGAGAGATCTAATGTCCACAGAGAAGGCTACACACAAAGCCATTTTCTTTAGCAAGGAGCAGTTCAACGTGGGGCTCTGTTTCCTCTTCCATCCATTTTCAAGCAGTTCTTGCACTATACCCAGATCCCTTTAGCCCATATCCATCCTAATATCGTCCGAGTGTTAATGGGGTGCAGCATCCTAAACATGTTCTTCCATCTGGACCTCTTCCTGTTAGAGGTCCTCTTTGTCTATACCATCAAAAAGGGCAAAAAGGACATCTTCAGCATGTTCGCCCATATCCCGTCCCTCCAGTTGGTGGCGGGTCTTCTTGACTCGAACAAAGGAGGAGCCAAGGGACATGTGCTGGTCCGGGGACCATGGGTCGGCTTGATAGAGCATCCAAAAAGTGATTTCCACCTTAATTGTTCATTAAAGATTCCGGGTAGGGATGGTTCTGAGTGTCTCTCCCTTTACAATTTTTTGTTGAGTTAATGCCACTTGGTCGCTAATATTTTATGTTTCGGCTGGTGTAAGTAAGGATAAGAGGGGTCGTCTAGTCGAGTGGGTGGAGAAGGCTTCGTTCGTTCGTTTGAACAAGCTGTTCGAGATCACTGCTAGTGAAAGAAACCACCAGACGCTCCTCTCTGCCCAGAACCTGCTTGCGGTTATCTGAGAGCCCCAACTGTATGTCCTCCCCATCATTCCTAGGCGGCTGCCTAAAGTTGTGGTGCCCGATGAGCACTTTGTCTTGAAGGATCTTCCCTTTTACGAAGAGGCGCGCAAGGCAGACACCAAGGCTCGTCAAGAGCGTCTTGAGCAGCAGGAAGAGAAAATGCAGGAGGGGAAATTAAGGAAAGCGTCGGGCGAGAAAGGTAGGACCTCATCGCCTGCAGCCTGTCCTCCAGCTAAGAAGAAGAAGAAGAAGAAGAAGAAGAGGCCCAGCATAAAAGTGACCAAGGCTTTTAATCTAGTTCCTGAATCTCCATCTACCTCTACTCCTTCCACGTCCAATTCGGCGAACAACTCCGTCCAAGCTTTCGAGGGTGACTCTAATTCACTGAGGCTCCATCCAAGCGATCCGAGGACTTGCCATTCTGAGCCCGAGTCAGAGCCTATAACCCTCAGAGTTATAGACGAACTAGAAGTAGAGGAAGACATGTCAGCTGGTCTAAGGGCCGGTTTTAAGGAAAGGCATCACAAACGTCTCCATGAGGCTATCGATATGGTCCCTCTTCCAACCAAAAGGGCTTGCCCGGAAGGGGATCGGGAGAAGCCTGGGAGAGAGGTCCTTCCAATGCCAGTGCCCCCTTCGGATATCGCGAGGCCTAGTAGCACACCTACTGCTGAGAAAGAGGTCGGCCCGACTCTAGGTGGGGTCTCTAGTGGTGCTACTCTTGTTGAGGAGGTTTTGGACCAAAAAGACACTCCTGTATCCGCTCTTCCTCCAAGCTGGAATGAAATGATGGAGATGCTTAAGCACGTGTCGTGCTTCACCGATGCTGAGCCACCTTCCACCAAGATGTCAGATTTCTTTCCTCTTACCAAGCGGATATCGGTGAATTTAGGCAGTAACCATCCTGTCTTCGTCTCAACCGGGCTTCTTTTTGTCACGCCCGAGTCTGTCGTCTCTCGTATTCAGCAACTGTAGGACTGCACAGTGCAGGAGACTGCAAAAGTGGTAACTTCTTCTATATTGCCCTCTTTCCTGATGCACACCTCTTTAACTAGCACTAACCCTGTTTCTATTATTTCTTCTAGTTGGTGGTTGGCATACGTAACATGGTGCGTCAACATACACTACTTTTTGAGAGGTTGGAGGTAGCCGAGGCTATGCGGGCTTTTCATCTCCTATCGCATGGGTAGTGGTGAGGAGTTATGCGCAAGGCTGGAGTGAGCAGAGACTAATCTTGCTCCTACTCAAAAAGTTGTTGCAGAGGGGGCCAAGGCTCTAAACCTGGCTGAAGGGGAGAAGGAAACGATCCGCGTTGAAGCGGACAAGATGAAGAAGAAGAACATAGTTGTGGAGGCCAAACTCAAAGGAGTCGAGCAGGAGAACTCCCAATTAAAGAAGGAGATAGAGGAGGTCCGGGTTGGATTTGCGACTCGGAAGAAAGAGATGAAGGAGCTAAAGGCAGGGTTTGCCGCTCAGAAAAAAGAGTTGGAGGCTGGGTTTGTTGCTCAGAAGAAGGAGCTAGAGGTGGAGTACCAAAAACAAGTGGACAAAATGTACTTTTTCGGCTACCGCTGCTGCATGAAGAAGAAAGACATTATGCATGACATTCTCTCCCTTCGTTCTGATGAGGAGGATGAGATACTCAGGGGTTCCTTGTAATGAGACGACACTTTCTTTGTGTAATCCCTCCGTATAACTTTCTTTCTGTTGTGAATGGTTTGGCTGATGACTTGTAAAGACAATTTTTATATTTATAATCATAAATACAATATTCTTCTATTTTTCTTCCGATCTTCATTCCTTTCTGCCTTTTCTGATAGTATTACTTTAGGTTAGATACATTTCATGGACGAAGTAAAGGAAATCCGTTCAGTTTCTACAAGTGATAAGCTCCACTTTCACTTGCCTTTGAGACAATGTAGGGGCCTTACCAGTTTGCCTGGAGCTTCCCGACTCCCTTTTCAATTGTATTTTCAAAGACCTTTCTGAGGATGAGTGTCCTGACCTTGAAGGTGCAAGGCCAGGCCTTATTGGTGTAGTGGGTAGCTACTCTTTGTTGATAGGGAGCCATCCGAATGGATGCACTTTCCCTTACTTTGTCTGCCCAATCTAGGTGCTTTCCAAGTTCTTGGTTTTCGTCCTTTTGACCCTGCACAACGGTCCGGGCTGTGGGCATGCCTATTTCCATAGGGATGATTGCGTCCATCCCATATGCGAGAGCGAAAGGAGTGTTTCCTGTCGATCGTCCAGGCGTTGTCCGGTAGGCCCACAAGACGTCGGGTAACTCCTCCATCCATTTTCCTTTGGCTTGTTCTAGCCTTTTCTTTAATGCGGATAGCAAGGTTTTGTCTGTTGCTTTTGCTTGCCCGTTGCTTTAGGAATACTATAGCGTAGAGTATAAGTTCTTGATTTTCAGCTCTGAACAAAAAGTCGTAAAGGCGACACTGTCAAACTACTGCCCGTTGTCAGCTATAATTGTTTGGGGAATACTGAACCGGTAGACGATGTTTTTCCAAACAAACTTCATAACATCTTTGTCTTTGATGCTAGCATAAGCTTCTTCCTCAACCATTTGCTGAAATAGTCAGTGGCCACGAGCATAAATTTCTTTTGAGCGGCTGCTGCAGGCAAGGGTCTTACTATGTCCATTCCCCACTACGCGAATGGTCAGGGACTCGTTATCGGATTAAGCGTTTCGGATGGCATATGTGGGATAGGCGTATATCTTTGGCACTTGTCACATTTCTTAACGTAAGCTTCTGTGTCTCGCTTCATAGTGGGCCAATAGTATCCCTGCGAGTGGGCGCAATGTGCTAAAGATCGGCTTCCTGAGTGGTTGCCGCATATGCCTTTATGCAATTCTGCTAGCACATATTGAGTTTCTGATCGATCTAAGCATCTGAGGTACATGCCTCTAAAAAATCGCTTGTAAAGGCAATCCTCAATCAGGGTGAAACGGGCAGTCTGCGCCCAAATATTATGTGCATGTTTGGATTCCTCAGGCAGGGATCCTATTTGAAGATACTTCTTTATTGTGCTTGTCCACTCCTGGATTTCTTCACTAATGCTACAGACGGGCGACTTTGTAATTGAAGGAGTGGTCTGGAGATGTATGAGGGTGCAATATGGTTTCTCTTACGGGGAGTGAAGCAACTATTCCTACCAAGGCATCGACCTGTACGTTATCCGCCCGAGGGATCTTCTCGATAGCCCATTCATCCAACTGTTTCATGGTGTCCCACACTTTCATCAAGTATTGAGACATGCGCTCGTCTTTGGTTTCGTATTCTTTTTGTATATGTTCCACAATGAGTTGAGAATCACTATAGATCCTGAGTTTAGAAGTGGAAAGCGCAAGCTCGAGGTTTAATCCAGACAAAATGGCTTCGTATTCGGCTTCATTGTTAAATGTAGGGAATCTGAGCCTGATGACATGGTCCAATTGTTCACAGTCAGAGATCGTAGAAAAAGGCCTACCTCGGATCCTGAGGACCGGGAGGCCCCATCGACCTACAAGGTCCACCATCCCTCTTTACCCGATTCCATGCCTCGGGCGGGTTGTTGGGGAACCTCAACTATGAAGTCAACCATGACCTGTCCCTTTATGGACAGCCTAGACTGGTATTTGATTCCGTACTCGTTTAACTCTATGGCCCACTTCAGTATTCTTTCTGATAGATCTGGTTTATGCAAGATATTTCGAATAGGCTGGTTGGTGAGCACGACTATTGGATGAGCTTGGAAATATAGGCGAAGTTTCTAAGCGGCGCTTCTCAAGGCTAAGGTCGTTTGCTCCATTTTTTAGTATCTGGTTTTCGCATAGGCCATCGCTTTACTAATGTAGTAA
Source organism: Vitis cinerea (assembly GCA_022059055.1). NCBI lineage: Eukaryota > Viridiplantae > Streptophyta > Magnoliopsida > Vitales > Vitaceae > Vitis > Vitis cinerea. The sequence goes on along the minus strand of JAJJMJ010011768.1, from coordinate 7,153 downwards.
ACAGGTCTTTGCTCTTTATGTGATAGGCAGTGAAATAAGATAGCGTTGACTGCCTAGTCAGACACTGCTAAGTACATGTACAATCGCTTTAGGCTAATGGCTGCTCAGAATGGGCGGTTATGTGAGGTAGTGCTTGATTTTTTCAAACACGGACTAACATTTCTCCGTCCATCATGTTGCACCGGTTTCCCTCAGTACCAGGAAGAATGACCTTAACTTGTCTATGAACCGGACTATGAAGCGTCCTAGGGCAACGAGTTTGCCGGTGAGGCGTTGCAACTATTTTTTGCTTTTAGGGGTAGATGTCTCCACGATCGCCTTAACTTAATCCGGGCTAACTTCTATTCCCCTTTGGATGACCATGAACCCTAGGAATTTGCCTACGCTTGCACCGAAGGCGCATTTAGACGGATTGAGCTTCATGTCGTATCTTCTTAGCAAGTGGAAGACTTCTTGCAAGTGTCGGGTATGCTCTTCCCTAGTTTTGCTTTTGACCACTATGTCATCAATGTATACCTCTATCGTGTGATCGATTAAAGGCTTGAAGATTTTAGTGCCTTTGGTAGGTGGCTCCAGCGTTCTTGAGCCCGAATGGCATGACTTTGTAGCAATAAAGTCCATGTGGCATTATAAAGGCAGTCTTTTCTTCGTCTATTGGAGCCATAGGAATCTAGTGGTATTAGGAGAAGGCATCTAGAAAAGAGAGCATCCCATGTCCAGCGGTAGAGTCCACTATTTGGTCTATCCGCAACAGTAGAAAACTGTCTTTGGGGCATCCGTTTTTTATGTTAGTGTAATCAACACACACTCGCCACTTTCCTTCCTTTTTGGGGACCACCACCACGTTTGCCAACCAGTCTGGATACTCAACTTCCCTAATAAACCCGACTGCTAGTAACTTATCTACCTCATTTTGAATGATTTTTTGCCTATCCAGATGAAACCATCGAATCTTTTGTCGGACATGTCTTGATGATGGCAAAACATTAAGTCGATGGGAGGCAACCGATGGGTGGATTCCGGGCATGTCAGAGTGCGCCCATGTGAAAACATCTTTGTTTTGTTAAAGTGTTTTCTCGAGGCGCCGCGTCTCGTTTGGCTCTAAGAGGAAGCTGGCATAAGTAAAACGACCATCTTCCTCTAAGACTTGAATAGTTTGTAAAGGATTTGCTATCGGGGGATCTTTATCCATTGGGTACTGTAATTGCTATTAGTTGGGCGCGTTTGCTTGCTCCAGAGGGGGAGGGGGTTTGCGATCATTGTTGGGTCTGGCCTCCTGTGCTACTTGGTAGCATTGACGGGCAGCTAACTGGCTACCATAGAGATCGATCTGCCCGTCTTTGGTGAGGTAACTCACCATCTGATGATATGTGAAAGGGATGGCTTTTCACGTTGTGAAACCAGATGCGCTCCAAGATGGCATTAAAGGAGGATAGGTCTTCTACCATTGAAAACTGCACATTAAGGATGACTGGGTCTGCTTGGATAGACAACACGATGTCCCCAAGGGAGGTCGTTGAGGCCTCATTGAATCCTAACAATATCCGCCCTGGGTTCTCTAGATTGGAGGGGGTGAATGCCATTTGTTTGATTACAGATACTTGCAAAAGGTCTGTCGAGCTGCCTGGGTCGACCAAAATCTGTCCCACATCGAAATCATCGATTCCTAACATCAGGATAAGGGCATCTCGGTGTGGCTGCAATATCCGGATGGGGTCCACTGGGGGAAAAAAGGATTACTCCATCTATTGGGTGAGCGTTTCCGTTGGCTAGCCTAGACCGAATGGAGCTGACATGTTCTCTGACTGAGGCGGCCCCGCAGCAGCCTTTGTCTCTTTCGCTTAGAGCAATATTCTTCGTCCAGGGGTTCGCCATGGATGTAGTCGATTATGGCCCTAGGAACAACGGGAGTTGAGGGGGCCACGACGACCTGATTTAGGGAAGTTTTTCCATTTTTAGCTCTTGAGCGGATGTACTTTTTTAGATGTCCCGCTTTTATGAGTTTTTCTACCAGGTAATGAAGACTCTTGCACTGCTCCGTGGTATGTCCATGCTCTTTATGATAAGCACACTTTCTATTGTGATCTCTCTTGGCTAGGTCCGTTTTTAGTGGTTCTGGCCACCTAAAGTTGGACAGCTCGTGGATCATAGGGAGAGGCTTTTCATATGATACGATGAGGGGAGTGAGCACGGACTGGTCCAGTTGGCGTTGCTTGCCTTGCCCCCTGCTAGGTAGCCTTCGTTCACTTGAGGGTTTGGGGCTTCTTATCGCGTCGTTCCTAGCTGACTGGCTAATAACTAAGATTTGTTGTGTGGCTGCGTGGACATTATCTTCCAACATGGAGTACTTGTTTGCACGCCGGAACAGATCATCCATATTGTCAAGGTCTCAAGGCCGTTGACAGTGGTACCCTCACTTGGGTCACTCCCTCTTGTTGGCTCTCTCTCTTTGCCACCATGGGACCTCCAATCAATGCTTTTGGGTCCCTTGTCACCGTGGAAAATCGAGGGTTTTTTGGAAAGGGATTTGAAGAATGGAGTGCCTGCACATATGCTTCACTTAAAAATTTGGAAGACAACATCCATGCTGTAGGACTCCACTTGTAGTACAACTTGTCCAAATCGTTTCACAAACTCCCTCAAGGATTCATTTTCTTACATTTTTATGTTTTGAAGGGTGTTGATATTATGTTTATGTCGTGTTGAGCATAGGTATTGCCCCACAAAGGCCTTCGATAGATCCCAGAAATTATCAACAGATTCATGGGGAGCCAACGAAACCATGAGATAGCTTGGCCTTGGAGGCTAGAGGGGAAGACTTTGCATAATAGTGTGGCGTTCCCTATATCAAGGGTCATAAGTTATCGGTAGTGCATGATGTGATCAAACGGGTCGCTGGATTCGTCGTACGCAAAAATTTTTGGCACTAGGAACCCTCTTAGGGGCTCATTATTGATAATGCGAGAGTTGAAAGGCGTGGAGAGCATGTCGTCCAATCGCTTGCTGATGGAGTCGAGGGAGAGGGGGGGGGGGAGTGTTGCATGATGGGTACAATTAAGGGACCAGGATACGCCTCCTGTTGTGGTTGTACGTGACCTATGTTTACTAGTTTCTTGTGGTCCCAACCTTGTGCACATTACATAAGATAATTAGGGCTTTCTATCGCCTCGCCTCTTTGATGAGACACGAGTGGAGTCCGAGCTTTCATCTTACGATGGGCGATAGGTAGGTAGGGGTCCTTCATCAGGCCATACACCGTGCACGTTAGGGAGGGGGTTCTGCGTTCCCTGGATACGTGGCCTCTTGGTTATGCCTAGAGTTTGTCCGGTGGCTCCTCGGCCGCTAGTCACGAGGAGGGCCTGACAAAGAGACCTGAATCCTCAACACATCGTTTTCCTCCCTAAGTCTCCTTGTTTCCTAGAACAAGGCTTGTACTTGTCGCTCGCTTTCTTTCTGTCGTCTTTCCATGCTTTCACGCCAGTCGAAGTAACCTTCGTCACCCATGGCTAATGAACGACTCTTTGAGGGTGTGGACATATTTGTTTATGTCGTTTCCACAGACAATGTCAATGTTGATGTCGAATAACTAGAAGTAACGTGTCTCCCTGATGTTGTTGCCCAATCAACTGAGAGTGAGGCTTCCTTCTCCTCTCCTGCAAAAGATGTCCGAACAGATTGTCCGAACACACCCTCTAAAGCTCTAGTTAGATTGACAATTAGAGAGAATAACCCCCTCTTGGGAACTCAAGAAGTGGACTGTCTTACCTCCCTCCCCTCATTTCTTTTTTAGCCATGGGAAGGTTTTTATAGTGTCTGGAGCCTTGTCACATCTATGCTGAGAAGGTCCTTTGACTTTCACAATCATGATGGCTGCATAGAGGGTGGCAAATCAATCATTATCCTTTAGGCAGCTGATAGGGATCGCTGGTGGGACGACCTGGTGTCTTGTTTGTCACCTCATTCTGCCGGCGGCGCAGTGCAGAGTGTAGTAGGTTGCTTAAAAGGACATGGGGATGTCCCATCGAGTGCACTTTTAGTGGGAAGAAGAATGATTGGCCGCAGAAACAGGTTAGGGATCCTGTTTGGAACGCGTCATGCATTCTTGGAGGAGCACGAGGCAGCCGACCATTGACTATTGGGGTCGGATTGGGTGTTCCTAGATGATGGCACATGTCCGAACAGAGGCGAAGGGATGCCATGTGTCGAACAGAAAGGTGCCTTGCGAGGTCAAGGCAATATGCCACGTGTCCGCCCAGGAGAGGTCCTTACAAGGCACTTTCCCCGCATACTTGTATCATTTTTGCCAAAGTGGAAAGAAATTATATTTTTCAAATTCACTACCCTTTCTTTCTTGATTAACTATTTATGATCAAACGAATTTGATTTCTGGAATTTGAAGATTTTATATTTTCTTCTCAAAGAATTGAATTTGAACCAATAATAATTATTTAAATGAGCAAGTCTATTTTATAAAGAGACAATAAAGTTTGGAAGGAAGTACACCTGTGTTGGACTTTGGTTTGGAGTGGGGGACCATCCATGGTCGAATTCATAGACCGAAATCTCTAGAAAATCTGCGTGGGCACCATTACCATTGAATAACGACCTTCAGTGTTCTTCTATAGAAAGGGATGTAGGGTGATGTTGTGGGTTTTGGATGTTAATATGAAAAAGAGGGTCAAGCGTTTTGCAAATGGCCCTACTTGTTGGAGTTGTTTTGGGGCTTAAAGTTTTAGTTTGACTTGTTTAAATTTCCCTTTTTTTCACATACATTGTATTGACAATTCTCATCGTTGTTGTCGTATTCCTTATTTGAGTCCTTATTTTAATAATTTATTATATTTTTTTATATGAAATGCAAAATATTTGAGTACTTTTTGAGTGGTTGCTTATAATAATTTAAAATATGTTGAGTATATAATATTTGGTCAAATATGTTTCTACTATCATTTGTTAAAAGTCGGTAAATATTTGCTCTACCATTTGTAAAGAAATTAAGATTTGTTCTACTATCAATTGTTAAAGTCGTAAATATTTGCTATACCATTTGTAAAGAAATTAAGATTTGGTAACTATATTTCTACTAGCATTTGTTAAGGTGGGTAAATATTTGCCTATAATATTTCTAAAGAAATTAAGACTTGGTTCATTTTTTCAAAAATTAATCTTTTTTTTTTCGAGAAAAAAAAAATTGAGAACATGTTTTTGTGTTTATTGTTTCAAATATAAATTTTTGAAAATAAAAAGAATGATTGAAAATGAAGTAGTATACTAATTATGATTACGACTCCCTTTTTATTTATTAGGCCTATAAATTCATTGTTTTAGTCAAAGTTCAATAAAAGCTTAACTAAAAGTTTGAACAAATAATAAAATTGTTGTTTAGATTATTTATTTATTTATTTTTGAGAATTTTGTTAACTCATCACTCTTGGCATCCCTAATTGGAATCAACAAGAAGGATTTTTTTAATACTATTTTTTTTTCTTTTGAGAATTTGGTTTAATAAAGGGTTTGATTTTTAAAAAAATTCAATGTGTTCCGTGCATGGAATTATAGTCATTAGGATATTTATTTAATTGAGACATGAGCGATATTAATTGATTTGTAAACTCTATTTGAAAGTACTACAAGATTTATATAATCATTATTTTGTTATAAAATCATCAAAGAAAAGATTATTAGAGTACTAGTGCATTAGTCTAGTTAGATTAAATATGCAAATTTACTCCATTAATTTGGTTTAGGATTTTGTATTTTGTATTTTTTTTTTTTTTTTTTTGTGATTTACGCTCATTTTCAATATTCAAGGTTTTTGCATAATTAACTTGAGATTAAACAAATAAGTATAACCAAATTGATTGAAAAAAATGACGCAAAAGGCATAAGTTTTCACATGGAAATTGAAAATAAAAATTTGAAAATGAATTTAAATTTAGAATTTAAAATGGAAAATCTTTCAAATCTCTTTTAATTTTAAAAATATTTTTAAAGTTTAAAAAAGAAAATCTTTCATAGCTAACTTTTTTTTCTTTTTCTTTTTCTTTTTTGGGGTAAAATATCATTTCTAAATTGAACCAAGCCCACTACGATTTCTCTAATATAAATATCTCTTAGTTCTTAGAGAGTTTTTAAAGATCACCCCCTAAACTTAAGTCATTATTCTTTGTGTTCAATAAAAAACTTTCAAAGCATTTTAAATTTGTTCATTGAGTTTGTGATAGAAGATCGCATCCTCTCAAGGTGTTGAGGAATCCACTAAGGAGAATGGTGTTTTTGCATCAAGAACATGTTTGGGATATAAGTCTCTAAGAATAATAATTGCTAGATAAAACTATGTACTTATCCTTCAAATTTAAGGGATTTTAAATTTATGGTCTTTGACGTTGTGGCTTTTATATCAACGTCTCAAGAGGTTTTGTAAGTGATTTGTCATGTAATCTCATGTATTTCCAAATGATTCTTTGTTTTAATTTATTCTTTATATCCTAATCAAAGAACATATACAAACTAAAAATTGACATACATTGGGTTGAAGTCAAGAAGACTATCTATTCACTAACTTTGAGGGGGTTGTGCGACACTAGATATGAATAAACTTGATTGAGAACTAAGGGACTTATATTTAAAAATTTTATCCATACACTCTTAAAATTTATGTATGTTCTTGAAGTGTCAACACTTAACCTATGTTTCATTCTTGAAAAACTTATGGAGAAATACAAGGAAAAGAAAAGAAAATAATAAGGAAAAATAGAACAAAAGAAAAAGTAAAAAAATGTAAATTAAAAAATATATATATATAAAGTTAATGAATTCTTTTTATATCACTTTAGATTGGTTTTGCCTATTTTAGCTTTTTTATATAATGACTAAATAATTTGAAAATATATAATTTTCTAATAAATTTTAATTATAATTCATTTTTTTTGGTACTTTAATTTTCATTGAGAATATTTTCCTTTTTCTCTTTTTTAGCACTCTCCTGAGATCAAACATTGCATAAAAAAATCTCTTAGCCTTTGGAAATGGATATTCATTGGGCAAGAGTTGAATATAGCATTCTGAAATCCATGAAGGTTTTCATTTGGTTCTTTTAATATATATGTACAACAATATCATTATTTTTCACACATGTTTTAGGGAAACTTAC
>JAJJMJ010011723.1:0-10690 GCA_022059055.1 Vitis cinerea | reverse complement strand
CCTCCTATATAAGCCCATGGGGAGGGTCATTTGAAGCATCCTGTGACGCTCTCCCCCTCCTATGCCGTCAACGTCCTCGTCGTTGCCTCTTTCTGAAACTTCTTGATGTGTTTCCAGAACCTTCTCAAGGCATCCGCATGTTCCCAACTTGCCTGTCTCTTAGGTAGTTCTTTCCATTGGACTAGATACTCTATCACAGGAGGGACCCCTTGTCTCCTGGTGACCCGTTCAGCCAGGATATTCTTCACCTCCTTCTCCTATGAGGCTTCAGATGGATGCAGACCCGTGCGCTTTCGATGCTTACAGTGCTGCTTCCTCTTACCCATTGAGTTCACCTTTCCCTTGGTGACCTCTTCCATGTGTGTGCGGGCTACCTCAGCTCGCTCCCCTTTTTTCCCCTTTACTTGCACCCTTGCTAGTAAGGAGGTCTTAGGCGTACTAGGCTTCGGGTTGAATTGGAGGGCACCTAGTAACTACATTGAGCCCATATGTGCTTCGTCCTCCTGCTCCCTCTCCTTGATCATGGCACTAAGCGCCTTCCTCTTTGGACAATCTCGTGCCCAATGTGGACCGTCACATAGGAAGCATTTGATTTTAGGCGTGAACTCCTTCCTTTCCGCCTTACCCCTTTCTTCTCGGACGTTAGGCGTCTTGCCTGATCCATTTTTAGGAGCATTGTGGTCCCTTGAAACCTCGTCTCCCCCACCCATGGTGTGGCTATCCTCAAAAGACTCAACCTTGGAGGAGTCTCCCCTCTTATAATCCGTTAAAGACTCTGCTACTGCCATGGCAGTGGCTAAGTCTTGAACACCTCGGCGCCTTAATTCTTGCTCGGCCCACTCTTGCAGGTTATCCATGAAGTTGAATAACAACTCCTCCTCAGTCATGTTAGGAATCTCAAGCATGAGCGAAGAGAATTCCTTGACATAGTCGCATATCGAGCCTGTGTACTTGAGATGCCTCATGTTTTTCCTAGCCAAGTAAGCCATGTCCTCGGGGTAGAACTACCTCTTGATCTCCTTCTTAAAGTCCTCCCACGTCTCTATGGTGCAAATGCCTTTCTCTATATCGGCAAACCTTCGACGCCACCATAGAGTAGTTGTGTCAGTAAGGTAGAGGGTCGCAGTTCTCACCTTAGCCGCCTCATCCGTCAATGCGATAGCTTCAAAGTATCGTTCCATATGCCATAAGAAGTTATCCAAATCCTTGGCAACCCGCTTGCCACTAAACCCATTTGGCTTCGGCACCTCCACCCTAGATGCCTCATGTGTGGCCATGACCCGTGCCGACACAGCAGCCTTGTAGATGGCCAACTCCTGCCTAACCTCCTGGTCTCGGGACTCCATTCGAATGGCTAATGTCTCTATCCTTGACTCCATGCTAGCAAGCATGCTTAAGACCTTTTCTTGGAAGGACATGAACTCCTCGTGTGACACTAGCTGAACCTGTGAGACTTGCACCCCCTCACGAAGGTCTTGGATCTGCTCCTTTAGATCCTCTAAGCCCTTCTCCATGCCTTGCTCAATCAAGTCCAATCCCTCCCGAGTGTCTGCCATGGCTAGCTCTACCTTGGCTAACCTTGCCTCCATGTTGGCAACGACATCATGAGATTTATCCTTCTTGCCCCTGCCTCGTGCATTAGGCTCGGTCTCCCTTCCACGAGTTTGCTGGCTACTCTCCTCCACGTTAGAGCCCGACATGCTTCCTTTGCTATGCCCACTTCATAACCGCGCTCTGATACCACTTGTCACAGACTTAGTCGTTCACTAAGCTCGTGCGACACTTAGGCAAGTCAAGATGCTTGATCTTGCTAAGTCAGCCTTGCTCCCCTAATGCTTAGCTTGCTCGGCTAAGACACTCGCGACTCAAAAGCTTAAGAAGCTTGGTAGGCAACTCTTGAAAGAATGGAAGCTTTCACTAACTTAAGGAAACCTTTACAAGTGCTTGGATGCTCACTTGCTTGGTTAGAAAGTGATTTGGGTGGTGCCTTGGCCAAATGAGGCCCTCACCTATTTATAGGCACCAAGGGAACTCTCTAGAACCTTGGAGGGTTCCTTACAAATCAAGAATATTCTAGAACATCCTACCCTATTCTATGTACAACCCTATGTACAAGAATATACAAGAGATTCCTAGAAGTCTCTAGAAAGCCTTCGACTCCTCCCATGCCTTCCACCATAGTGTAGAGATGTGTGGACATCTCTAGGCATTTCTAGAACCTTCCACACTCTTCCCACCAATGGCTTAGTGTAGATGGCTCCAGGAGTCTTCAGAAGCTTCCCTCCTCCTATATAAGCCCATGGGGAGGGTCATTTGAAGCATCCTGTGACATTAGGCCCACTTAGGCACCTTAGGCCCACTTAGGCACACTTGGCCCATTAGGCACCACCCTATGCCCACTTAGGCACCTTAGGCCCATTTAGGCACTCTAGGCCCATTAGGCACCTTAGGCCTATTAGGCACCACTTTAGGCCCATATAGATACACTTGGCTCATTAGGCATCACCCTAGGCCCATTAACCACCACTTTAGGCCTATTTAGATACACTTGGCCCATTAGGCACCACCTTAGGCCCACTTAGGCACCTTAGGCCCATTAGGCACCACCTTAGGCCCACTTAGGTACCCTAGGCCCACTTAGGTACCCTAGGCCCATTTAAGCACCCTAGGCTCATTTAGCCACCCTAGACCCATTTAGGGACCCTAGGCCCATTTAGGGACCCTAGGTCCATTAAGGCACCTTAGGTCCATTTAGGCACACTAGGCACATTGCGGCACCCTAGGCACATTTGGCTCATTAGGCACCACCCTAGGCCCATTTAGGCATACTTGGCCCGTTAGGCACCTTAGGTCCACTTAGGCATCCTAGGTCCACTTAGGCATCCTAGGCCCATTTAGGCACCCTAGGCCCATTTAGGCACACTTGGCCCATAGGGATCACCTTAGGCCCACTTAGGCACCCTAGGACCATTTAGATTTTTTTTTTTGTTTTTTTTTTGCATGAATGCATGGTTTGCATAGTTGCATAGCTCGAATGGCTTGCATGTGCTTGATTTTATTTTTGTTTTTTTATCTTTCTCCATTTATTAGTTTTATTCATTTATTTACTTATTTTTTGAAAATTGCATGAGCTTAATAATCATATTCATTTCATTTTTATTTATCTATCTATTAATTTATTTTGATAGGGAATTACTTGAGTTGATAATTCATTTTAGTTATGCATGTGATCTATATTTTTAATTTCTTTTAAAATGACGTAATTTGGATTTTTAATTATTAATTACATGTTTTTTTTTATTATTCTAACCCTTATATTTTCTATTTTTTATTTGTTTTGTTGCCTGCAATTTTACATACTCTATATTAGAAAAAAGATTATTAAAAAGGATAATTATGGGAAGAAGATTAAGAAGGCTGGGTTTTGGCAAGTGAAAGGAAATGGTGCAACGTGTATATGGACAGGAAGTGAGGTTGTGTTCAAGAAAAAAAGAAAAAAAAAAGAAGAAGGTGGTCTAAAAAGAGAGACACACTCTTGAGGAAATTTTGAGAACAACTACACCAGTCTTGGTATGAGAGACGCACCATTGAGGCAGCCACATCATTCTGGAGAGTGAGGGTGCACATTTGGAGGAGGTACAAAAGATAAGAGAAGAGGTGAGGCTAGGATTTTTTATTTTTTATTTTTGGAGGAAATCAGTCCATGTTTCAGAGAGAAATGAGGCTATCATTTTTTAGAATTTGAGGAATCGGTCCGTGTTTTGGAAATGGGATTTTTGAGGCTGTTGTTTGGAGGAAATCAATCCATGTTTCAGAGAAGAAGTGAGGCTGTCATTTTTAAGAATTTGAGGAATCAGTCCGTGTTTTGAAGGGCCATTTTCGAGGCTGCTATAAGGGTGATCAGTCTGGGTTTTTGAAAAAGCATTTTGGGGTTGCTGTAAAGGTGACTAGTTCGGGTTTTTGAAGGGGCATTTTTGAGGCTGTTGTAAGAGTGATCAATTCGGGTTTTTGAAATAGCATTTTGGGGCTGCTATAAAGGTGATCAATCTGGGTTTTTGAAAGAGAATTTTGGGGTTGCTGTAAGGGTGATCAATCCGAGTTTTTGAAATAGCATTTTGAGGCTGTTGTAAGGGTGATCGGTTTAGGTTTTTGAAAGAGCATTTTGGGCTTGCTGTAAGGGTGATTAGTTCGTGTTTTGAAAGAGCATAGGAGGTTGTTGTTTGGGAGGGGATCAATCTGTTTTTGAGAAAGGGCATAGGAGGTTGTTGTTTGGGAAGGAATCAATCCAGGTTTCAGAGAGATTCAGGCTGCTATTTGGGAAAGAATCAGTCCGTGTTTAGGAGAAGGCATAGGAGGCTGCTATTTGGGAAGGAATCGATCTAGGTTTCAGAGAGATTTAGGTTGCTATTTAGGAAGGAAGTAGTCTGTGTTTAGGAAAGGGATTTAGGATGCTGTTTGGGAAGGAATCCTAGAGGTCGTTAAAAGGTACATATTGTCTTCCACTGATTACTACTCAAAAAGTGCTATTTCATAACTTCTAATTAATCCTTTTAAACACTTTTGAGTAGTAGTTAGTGCCTTTTAACCCAATTAGCATGTTAAGGCCCCTTTTAATCAATTCTAATCAAATTGTATAAGTTTTGGTGTTTTTGTTAGTATTTTGATCACCAAAGCATTATGAGATTGAGGAGAGTTACTTGGAATCCTTGGCAAAGCAATGGGAAGCTTGGAGGAATGAAGAACCAAAGCTTTGAAGTCCTTTGCCATAAGCAAATCCGGAATGCAAGGAGAGAAGCAAGGAAAGAGGAAAACAGAGTGAAGAAAACAGAGGACAGCAGCTGCAGTCTTCCTTTGCACTTTTGGAGCACTTCCCGAAGTCCATTTTCTACATTCTATATACCATTTCAAAGCTTAGGAAGTCAACAATCCAATTCTTTAAACCGTGTGCAATTTGGATCTGAAATGAGGAAGTTACGGCCTTTGGAAGATAACTGCTCCAAGCTGAAGGAAGGCTTCAGAAAAGTGCTGCGGAATCAGCCTTTTGTTGCGGAATGGTTTCGCAGCCTTTTTGCACAGTGCCATGGATTTCCCCTGAAGCTTCACGCCGCGATGGAAGCCAAACACCACAAGATGGAAGTCCACTTTGCAAAGGTGTTGAATCAGCTGGTTGCTATGAAGAAATTTCGCAGCTCTTCTTGTGCACCTGTGAAATTTCGCAGACCTCACCTTTCACCTGCGAAGTGGTCCTTAGTGCTTCCCGATATTTGTAACCGACACTTGGAGATATTTTTCATTAGATTTTTGTTGCCTAAATGCCCAAATTCTCCTTGTAAGTCACCAATGATAGATTTCCTTAGCTTTTAAGTTAGGAATTTGGCAAAATATCAGGGGAATAGCTATCATTGTATTTTTGGTCTAAAAGAGAGCCCGAGGAGCCTGTTCTAAGGTGGTTCGAAGGGGATCCTTTGTACAGTTTTGGGGAAGGAAGTAAAATACAGAGCATTTGCTCTGCTTTTCATATATATTCTTGTTTTCTCGTTCTTTTTCTTTCTAGCCAATCAAACTCTGAGGATTTTTCCTTAAATGATGAGAGGCTAGGCTCTTTGTCTCTTGGAGCTAAGGTAACCGGGTAAGTTTCCACATGCATAAATTGGAAGTTTTGTTGTTTTAGTTTTTAATGAAGAGAAAGTGTGACCCGTTGATGGTTTTTATCTTTTTAGTTAACTTAAAACACCTTTAAATCACCTGGGCCAACACTTGGTAAGGCAAGTGATCTCCATCCATGGAGATTCACTAGTTTACCCCTTGCGAGCCCCTGGGATGTGACTTGAAGGTAGGATTTTCTAGAATAGCCAACACTTAGTAAGCTTTTGGACTCCAAGGAGACATCCATTAGTTATCTCTTGCGAGCTTTTGACGGGTAATCCAAGGTTAAAGATCACCTTGAATGGCAAGTGCTAGGTGAGAAGTATGAGCCATTGCAAGGTGCATCAGTGAGAGGGATTTAGTGTTTGAACCCATTAATGGGAAGCATCTGTACAACACCGGTTGGAGAAGGAACTATATGTTAATTCTCCAATGCGAGGAAAAGAAACAAGTGACCGGAATTCTCCTTTTTGTATGAGGAATCTGAGCCTAGTGATCTGAAACTCCAAGAAACACTTTTCTTTGTAAGTAAAATCAGCTATTGTTTTTGGTTAGCTTAAAACCTTTCCTTTTTCATTCAAGCATCTTTATGTTTTCCTTTAAAGCTAATCTTGAAATGAAAATGCACCAATTCAGCTTTGAATTAGTATCATTTGTGAAGTGAAAACCCATCCCAGTGAACGATCTTAGAGCCACTATGCTATAGTAGCTTTGTCTTTGCTACCTTAGTATATGGTGTAATAAGTTATAAATTTTGTTGATTAATCCCTCAATCAAGGAGCACCAGCTGGACACGAATCAGCTGAGACACCAATTAGGCATGAATCATCCACGCATTTTAAAAGTCTCATGTTAAGCAGTTTACAATTTAGAATTTAGTTTTATTATTTTTAGCCATGTTATTTAAATCTTTATGCTGCAAAGTTTGACTAGTTTTAATATTATTTAATGTACTTATCTATTTATTCATTGTTCATGGTCTCTTGGTATTAGAATGCTATTCACTCCCATGTTATGTAATTTTTTTTATCTTATGAAGTTTAATAGATTTAACATTTACTTGTTTTTGTCACGCCTAGTTTCATGTTACTAGGATGCTCTCCATGCTATTAAAAAAAATATATTTTATCTTACAAAGGTCGATAATGATTTTTTTTTTTTAATCTTGTTTTAGGTTTGTTTTATTAGTTTATTTCCCATGCCATAACTGAATTCTGTTTAGTGTCGTCCTTGATTCATTGTATAAATTCTAAAGGTTTAAAATTTAGCTTTGTATGAATTTAATTCATGTCAATTTGAAGTTGATAATTAGCTAGTTAGATTACTCCTTGCTAGTTGTTGGTTATAATTTTAGTCTTTAGTTTAGTTCATGCTTGTTTTAAATTGATAATTGGCTAGTTATATTAATTCTAGTTAGTTATTAAGTTAGGTATAATTGTAGTTTTAGTTTAATTTATGTTTATTTTTATTTGATAACTTGCTACTTTGATTAATTCTTAATATTTGCTAAGTTCATCCTAATTTTAATCATAGCTTAATTCATGTTTACTTTTTTTTAATTGATGATTCGTGAGTTTGGTTGACCATTGCGATTATTAAGTTTTTTATAATTTCAATTAATTAATTTAGTCAATCTTATGTTATTGTTTATATGTTTCCAAAGTTTGTAAATTTAGGTTTTGATTTATCATACTAATTTTACTACTGTTTAGAATTTTAATTTATTAATTTAGTTAATCTCGTGTTTTTGGTCACATGTTTCGAAGTTCGTTAATTTAGGTTTTGATTTATTAATATTTTGTAGTTGGTTAGTGTTTAAGTTAATTAATTTAGTTAATCTCATGATTTTGTTTGTATATTTTTTCTATTTATTTATTTTAGTTATTTATTATTATTTTTTTAAAGTTTGTCTTTAGTTTATAAATACTTATTCTATGTGTGTTTTGGAATTTCAGTTAATCGATTTAGTTAATCTCATATTTATTGTTTCCATGTTTTCAAGTTTGTTAATTTTAGTTTGTGATCCAATTGTGTTTTATTTTATGTGCTTTCGTTATTCTAGTGGATAGTTCTTGATCAATGCTCCATTGTTTAGTTTGGTCCAAAATTCTTAGTTTATTGTTTTGGGTGTTTATTTTTTAAAATTCAATCTTCAGATGCCATCGAAAAATAGTGAAAATCGGCCTCCATTCTCACCAGTTTAATTTTCTCAATTGTAAAAATAAAAAATAAAATAAAATAAAATAAAAGATAATTCTACTTTGTGATATTGTTTTCTCTTGTTTTGTCTCGTATCCTATCTCATACATTTTGTTGTTTTTCAAATTAATTTGTTTTATTTTAAAATAAAATACATTTCTCAAAATGCCCCTCTTAAAAATCTATTTTAAAAATTCATTTAGAGTCCTTAGGATCAAAACCTCATTTTCTTAAAATAATATGCCACCATTTCTTTATCAGTTTGCATCTTTCTCAGTTTTCAATGAAAATTTTGGTTTTGAGTAAAACATGAATCAAAGCTTGTGGTCCCAAACAAATGAGATAATCCTAGGCTTAATCTGTGTATATCAATTGGGGAATTGGTGAAACCCCTACATAAGAAAATCTTTTTAAAACTTATTTTTGCTACCACCTTTGCTGCTTATTGAAATTATGTTTATCTATATATTTTTAAGAGTTATATAAAAGATGTGTGTGATAATTGATGATTTCGTATACTTTGATCATTTTTGCTATGCTAATTAGATAACAAGCATGCTAGGATTTCCTTATTTTATTATTTATTATCTAACCCCTCATATCTTATGGAAGCACGTTATAAGTTATTTATGCTATCCAGGTACGCTCCCTAACACCCACCTTCTAAATTATGTGAATGTGATTGTCACAGTGAACCGTGCCTATGTTTGATAATGCTTGGGTGTCTTGACATCTTGTTTCATTGTCCGATTATCTCTGATAAAAGCGCATGCTAGATGATATATTATTTAAACTAACATTGGTGCCTTGTGATAGCGCTTAAGAAGCAATCCAGGTACGCACCCTAAATATTCTTCATGATTTGTGATTGGTTTCCTTGTTTAGCATGTTATTTTTGGAAATCACCTTAGTCTACCTAGGTACCCTTAATCAAACAATTAATCGCCACATTCCCCTCAACTTAGTCAGTAGAGACCTCTTTAAGGTCTCTATTTAACACTAAAATTTAATAAATAAAGCCTATGTATGGTTCGCTTCAATTAGACCATCTACATCAATAGGATCCTTGACATGGGTCACCAACAATAGGAACATTTGGTAAAGAATCCTTGATAACAAACCATGACCAAAAATTAGCCATGAAGTGACTTTTCTACCCCATTGAACACGGTAAACATCTTAATTAAAGTGTGTACAACTGAAAAGGAACTCTTATATTTATATATAAATATATACGAAAAATTTCAATTGAAAACTATGAAACCATTTTGAATTAGTCTTTTCTACTTTTTGGTGAAGAGGGGTAAACTAAGTTACATCTATTCAAAAGCTTAAGCTTCTTAAAAGTGATTGAGTTATCATTTACCTATTTAGTTTTCAATTTTTATTGTATTTATCTCTTTTGCACCAATAAAAAAAATCACAACATAAATTTTCTTATATTATATATATTTGAAAAACAAATTCAATTATTGTTAAATCCAAATTTATTATCATTATATGGGAATCATAAATTTATTCTTATTATATGGAAATCATGTCTTGTGCATTTTTCTTTCTTCCTTTTTTTTTTTTTCAAATAATATTATTTGAAAAATAGAATAATAAAATTTACACTTTAAATATATCATTTTTATAAAATTTAGCATTGAAATATTTCATCTAGTATTGTTAAACAAATGTCCCTATGCCTAACATTGCAAAGACAACAGCTTTGAGTTCTACATTAAAAGAAAAAAAAAAAAAAAAGAATTATTATTGGAGATGGTATAGTATCCTGTTCACATGAACATGTTACACTTGCTACTTAAATAGTCATATACATTAAAATAATTGTAGCTTTTAATTAAATTTTACTTTCAAAAGAGGAAAAAAAAAACTATATAGTTTACCTACCATTGTCATAGTTATTCCTAAATTCTTAATATGAGGAATTCAATTATCTCTTTCTTTGTTCTTCATTAGACATATAACACTTCAATTTAATATAGTGGCCATATCTAGTTTACTTCAGTTGGACCACTTACTTTGCATCATTATCACTTTCTTTGTCTTTTTATAAGATATTTAGTACTATAACTTAATAAATAGAGGACCATATATAGTTGGCATCATTTGGACCATCTACATAAACTAGGGTCATTGACATGAATGACAAATGATTTGAATATTTAGTCAAGATTCCTTGACAACAAATAATGATAAGAATTTAACCATACAACCAATTTTCTACCCTATTGAAAGATATAACTTTTCAATTTAATATATTGTAACCATATCTAGTACACTTCAATTGGACCACTTACAATGCATCATTGTCACTTTCTTTGTCTTTTTATAAGATATTTACTACTATAACTTAATAAATAGAGGCCCATATATAGTTGGCATCATTTGGATCGTCTACATCAACTAGGGTCATTGACATGAATGACCAATGATGTGAATATTTACTCAATATTCCTTGATAACAAATAATGATAAGAATTTAACCATAAAACGAATTTTCTACCCTATTGAAAGATATAACTTTTCAATTTAATATATTGTGACTGTATCTAGTTCACTTCAATTGGACCACTTACAATGCATCATTGTTATTTTCTTTGTCTTTTTATAAGATATTCAGTACTATAACTTAATAAATAGAGGCCGATATATAGTTGGCATCATTTGGACCGTCTACATCAACTAGGGTCATTGACATGAATGACAAATGATGTGAATATTTACTAAAGATTCCTTGATAACAAATAATGAGAAGAATTTAACCACACAACGAATTTTCTACCCAATTAAAAGATATAACTTTTCAATTTAATATATTGTGACCGTATGTAGTTCG
>JAJJMJ010011716.1:0-13905 GCA_022059055.1 Vitis cinerea | reverse complement strand
GTCAGTTTCAACCATTACCAACGCACAACATGCCCAAAGTTTGTGAAGATGAGACTTTGCAAGATGGCGGAGGCAACATATTTCTTGGTTTCTAACCCCCACAAGTGAGACGTTCTCTAAGAAGACCCCGATAAAGGTGCATTGAGTCACAATTTAGCAATAAAGGAGTTATTCATTGCTCTCGATGCAATGACATAGGTCACAACCGGTTTAAATGTAATAATCCGTTGTCATGACATGTTCCTTTTTTTGTTTGTAAGGTTTTCATCTTGTGGATGATCCCTCATTATTCCATTCTTTGGTATATGGTGGTGGGGTAGTTACTTTTGGTATTTATGTATTGCCCTTATTATAGGCACGATGCACTACTTTTTTATTTTCATGATTTGGAGTTGCTTCCATTAATGAATTAAATTGAAATTGCACTTTCAATGTGGTATCCTTTAAGTTGTTGTATACTTTCACTTGCCAATTTTAAGTATGGCCTATTCACTATTTTGGTCCAATTTTTGACTAAATATTAAGAAGGAGTATGGTTGTTGAGATTGTATGGGTGGATAAGGTCTCTATCATATTCGTTATAGTGGGTTCACATCATTGGATGCATGTATTTTCATGTGACTTAGTTGAACTTTCATAGTATGCTACTATACTTGGTGTGTAGTTATTTACTTGGTAAGTTTAGTCGTGCATAACATTGTACTCTTCTATGCCCAATGATGCAGTTATATTATTCACAATATCTAGTAATGGGCAGAATGGTTCTAGTAGTAGTTCACACCCTATCTTGGTATGGTACAACATACTTGCTTATCTTAGTTGCTTTTTGCATTCTTGCATTGCAAACATACTATTTGAGAGGTTGTGGCTTTTCTAGTAGAGTGCCACAACAACTTATACTCTACAGTCATGCAATCTATAGGTATTGTGAGAACATAAATCAAAATGCATGTTGGCATCAAAAGGGGTAAAATATCATTTTATGATACGTTTTAATGTAGTATATATATATATATATATATATTTATTAAAACGTATCATAAAATGATATCACATAATATATATATATATTATGCATGAAATTTATGTGATTTCTTCATCTCCCTTGTTATAGTTATCATGTCTTAATTATGTTGGAAAGTTATCTAATATAATATATTTATAATTCAACATTTTTTTATTTTTTATTTTTCTATCAATTGTGTAAGTTGTCAGGTAATTTTTTTTTTTGTACAATTTGGTCATCTAGAAAATGGTTAGGCACATAAATACTAAGTACCTGTGCTTCAGTAAATATCTAACTATCAGGCTTTAGGTAACATCCATTTTGTTCATTTAAGTAATTATTGTTAAGGAAATTGATATGGTTAATCATCCATTATGACCAAACAAGTTTTGAAGACAATTGAAGACTTCTTGAACGGTTTTGCTATTTATTTAGTTGTACATTTCTTGTTTTATTACTTTTATATTTTACAAGAAAGCCAATATGTATTGTTTTCTTCATTTCTATGCTTTTTATGGAGAAATTACTTTTCAATTATCATGCAATCACTACAAAATAAATCCCTAGATGAAGCAAAAGATTTGTGTGTTTGTAGGGTTATAGATTCTCTAGGAAGACCTCTATGCCCCTCGAGTGTAGTAGTATATCAAGCCAAGTATGCAAGACACCTTATGACATCATTCTTCTGGTTCACTTTTCTGTGCGATTGGATCCAAAATTTTGCCATTTGACAACACATAGGGATCAACTGTTCTTGTCTATACAGCTATAGGGATTGTAATTGCTTATGTCTATTGAAAAACAATTCTAGGTTTATTTGTTCAAAATCTTCTTGTTGCATTGTTATCCATCTCATCCTCCTTTCCTACATGTTTTTTTTGGAATTTTTTATTTTATTTTATGGGTAAATAAGAATATTATTAACAGTGCCTAAACAAAAAATTGTGTGCCAAAGTACACAAGATATACAAAAGGCACACCAAAATAGAATTATGGTATCATTTGATATTTCCCATGAAGTAACCTTTATTCCATTCTTTAGCATGTGCATTCTAAACTTGTATATCATTATTTCTTTTTTGTTTTTTTTGCCTTTTTTCTTCTTTGAAAATTTTTTATACATAGTATATATTCTCATTAATGTCTCCTATTTTTATCACTGTTTTTTATACAAAATCCTTATTTTTCCTTTCCATGTACTGTATATTTTGCTTGGAATTTCCATTTCAGCTTGTGAGTATCCATTTCATCCTACTAAAGTGTTCATCTTTACTTGAACCACAACTTTTTGTATGGCTATTATGGCGAATATCTTGATATGGTTAATCATCCATTTTGTGCTATTGCATTCTGTAACTATTACAAATGACATCTTAACTTTTTGACCTATTTTTTGCATCACCTATTGCACTGATGTTGTTGTTCCTAACATGGTCATGTTCTCAAACATTGCATGCAGGTGCCATCAATGTCCACCCGATGCTCAGTTGCAAGGTTTAATAAAATATGCAATCGTTTACCCGATGAAAAATTGCAAGCCATAAGTGACCTCCATTTTGGAGGTCTCTTAACCTTAAACTGCATAGAGGTTCGACACAATATCTGTCTGTTTCTAATCCAACATTTCAATGTTGGATTTAGATAGATAAAGTTCTCACCCCACAAACACTAAGCTGTTACCACCACAAATGTGGGCCTCATTTTCAACCTCCCATCATAAGGACATATTCTGCAGGTGACATCTACCTCATCAAAGCTTCAATTTGGTACAATTCGGGCATGTGAAGAGAAACTCTTCAACTTACCTATTGGGGAGGAGTTTCGTTGAGCATTCATATATTACACATGTGCCACGTTATTAGCCCCCACATTTAGGCTTGATGGTTGTCGTAACTTGTGGCATACTATCCATGAGGATGGATTTAGAAATGACGTCAACTGAGGCTAGTTTGAGCTTGACCAGCTCGTAGAGGGAATTAAGTGATATCAACAATCAAACACCTCTTGGGTACATGGTTGCGTTTTGTTTCTACTGGTATTAAACTTATTAGGGATTTGTCTTCCATTTTGTAATATAATTTTATTACACTACTAAGTAACATTTTCATGCTGATGTTTGTATTTAATATGTAGCTGCATTATGTAATTAAATTCCATATTCCTTCAGTCCAAGTCTCCATCACAGTGCCCCTAGCATTGACATGGACTGATGAATTGATTAAGTAGCAACTAGCTATTGAGATAAGGGAGTTTGGATCATTTGGATATGCTAAGGTTTATTTTTAAGTGATGCATGCAAAAATATAATGTCATTACCAGCATAACACACATTATTTCAATACTAATCTTGAGTGCTAATAGTAGGTGTCCGAGAGATCTCTAACTGTAGAGACTAATGTGGACCATGAGACAAATGTTGAGTCTGAAAATAATGATGTAAGCTAGCAATTTTTTTAAAATTTAACTTAGGTTAATTTCATTGTAATTGTAATTTTTTATACTTGTTAACTACAATGAAATATGTGGTTGTGACATTTTTTTGCGCAAAGATAGTCAATGACCGTGTGCACATGAATTTACATGTGATAAGAAATATGACACCAATATCATGATGCAGAACAAGCAATTGATCAATATCAAAGGGGCATACAACAACAACTAGGAATAATGTGTGGCCTAATGCATAAGTTAGGGGCTCAAAGACATAGTCGGGTCAATTCAGATGTTGTTGATCACTCTGGCTATGCACCAACTGACAATCCCACAGTCGAGGACCATGCATTTCTTGGTGATTTAGACATGCCTTGGCATGGTGCAGACCATGTGATAGACACACCAGATCGCGTTGCCACCCCTGACTTTGAGTTGTAGCCCAGTGTACCCATTAATGTACTAAGTGGTAAGTGGTAAAATTTATGCAAACATCCATATGATAGGCAACTTAAGGACCCAATGATATAGTATACCTTTATGCTGACTATTGTTAAATCTCGTAGTGTAGATGGTGAAGAACAACCAAAAGGTGATGTAATGCCATTGAGTGATTTTATTATAGCCCCCACAAATAGGAGTGTGCAGAGACGCTAAGTGCGTCGAATGGATCCAAACCTCTTTTCTCCATTCATATCCCAACCACAAACTAGACAATCTGCCATAAAAATGGACCTAAAAGAAGCAACTACATTTGTCTTTGAAGGGGATTTGGATGCTAGGTAACATACTTCAAATACATTCCTCTCATTGTATGAAAGCGAGAAAACAAAAACTAAATTGTGTATGTTTTTGATAGTGAGGAACTAGTGCCAATGCATGACACTGGCTTAACCAAAGGCAATTTGTGTTGCTTCGAAGAGGATGGCTGGATAGGGAATGACATGCATATGACTTCTTATCCCTCTATATGCATTAGTTTAAGTTTGAAAATCAAAGTATTGTTTTGACGTATTTAGTTGCTTACACTTTTATGATCTATGAAATCAGGTCCTCGATGCCTACTATAGATTGTTGCAGTATGAACATGAACCAAAGACAAAATTGTTTCTATCCCCCTACATGACTATAACGATGACTGATCCCTTAAATCATTGTTGAACTTTATTTTGTGTCTTGAATCATGCATTACTTGTAATTACAAATCTGATGTTATCCCCTATTTGATATGCATGAAGGTCCATTATTTAGATGTATGTTTAATGGCAGTCCATCGGTGCAGGTCTTCTTACCGATTCTTATAAAGAACCATTGGACACTCTACGTATATGACCTACCAAACAAGAGAATCCAATTACTAGATTCTCGACTTGGTAGGAAGATGACCACTATGAGTGGAATACAACAAAATCTAGTAAATTAACAAGTAACAACTAATAATTTGTTAGGTTTGTCTTCCTAAAGAAGTTTCAATTGTTGCATTAATAAATGTTTTAGGCTAAGGTTGTCCTATGGCTGGTTGCACACAAGAAAGAGGTCCCACCTTATGAAACGAGGACATTCAATTTCCTGACACTTGATGTACCCCTCCAACCTAATGAGTGAGTGTTTATCTTGCAGTTCAGGTTTATGTTAAAATGGATTGCAACTTATTTTAAGTTCCTCTATTATGTATATTTCCACACTTAATAATGTCTTGGTCATATTATTGTGGTAGACACGATTTCAGAGTGTTTATAACGAAATTCATGGAGTCGTGGTCAATGAGGGGGGTTCTCCAAATCAAACGATGTGGTATGTAGGAGGAACTATGTATTATTATCTCATTAATGTTAAAATAGTTAGAAAAAACTAAATTAATTAATTTGTTGATTTGTTGCTATAAACTTGAATGAATGTAGGGAAAGTTAAAACATTATAGATTGAAGATTATGGGGAATTTGTTGTTTTCACCAGAGAATGCACACTGATAGCGTGTCCAGAGGGATTAATGGGGACTGTAATTTTTTATGAGACCATATAAATTTATGTTGGATAAACGTAGTTGTGTAAATGTTTTCGTATGATGCCATTTGTGTAACTAAACAATGGGAGTATGGGATAAGTAGAAAGTTGGACTGTTTTTGGAGACAATGATAACAATAATTAAGTTGATTGCTGAACTGAACAATGACACTATGGGAAAACATGTCATAAAGTGCAATGGCAAATACAGGGGAATGGAAAGAAATTAAAACCTTTGGTTTTATGTAATATGAAAGTTTTTGAGTTAAGCTGATTGTAATTGCATTCGATTTGAACAGGGACAATTAAAACCTTCGTTTATGATTGTAAATGTATGTTCATTGTTACAAGAACTAATGTAATTGGAATTATACATAGATTTTAATTGGTTTAATTTAGATTTCATAATAGGCTACGTTAGGTGTTTAGACTAGAGTATAAAATGTTTTATTATTTATTATTAAACCCATGTTATGTCATTGTATTGCATTTGTATATATGATTTATGAAAGTTTTAGTTCATATTGTATATCAACTTTTTGAAACTTCTCCAATGTGATTGGTCATTGTTAGAGCAAAAGTACGTGTAACAGTCGTATCATATTAGGTTCAATGTGACGAAGTGTATAACCAATAGAAAGGAATGAGGAATTTAAATGGAGAAGTGCTTATTTTTTGTTATGAAAACAGAAGAGACAAGGCAAGTTGAAGAAAATGAAGAAAAATGTGAAGATGTAGAACTGAAGAAGTGGGCTTGGCTTGGTCATTGTTGAGGTCTTTTCCTTCATTGTGTAGTGAAATAGTATTAATTATTAGGGAGAATATGCTTAATGAAACCATAGATGTTAGGCTCTCAAATGTCAATTGTAAATTGCTTGGCATCTTCTCGGGATTGTAATTTTCCTTTTACTTGATTGACAATTCCTATAACAAGGCCGACTTAAGCATATGGACTCATCCACTGTTAGAGTTTTCCCTTTCATGTAGCAACCTTGATTTTTTTTCATATGATAATAAAGTTGTTCTTAACATATAGTTCTTCATATTGTAACAACATTGTAGCAATGCTTCAAGGATTGTAGTTATCAAGCTGTAATTATCCAACATAATAATTTAAGATTGAAGAGACATTACATTTAAATATTGGATCGTATGCGTTCCAATTAATACGATTAAAAAACTCCAATTTGGTGGGGACAAGAATGACTATAAATTGTAGTTTCACATGACATAGAACTCGTTACATGGAAGGACAGAAATAGTACCTTGTTTTAGCTAATTTAAATAATAATAATAATATTTTGCGTATCATAACAAACTGAATCAAATATATTTGTTTTGAAGATCTTTTGGAATTACCCAATAGGACATTATAATGTACATGAAGAACACTTTGTTCATAAGATATTATTAAATTTGACGAATGATTGAAAGCGATGGGTCACGAGAACACTATTTTTCTGAAAATTAACTTGACAATGACACTTTTATCAGGCATATGTATTTATATTTAAAACTTTCATATAGGTTTTGTACTTTCTATCTGTATTACAGATAAGCCCTCATGCCAATATTACAACTAGGCCCTCCAACCAATCTTCAAACTATATAAATGGTATAACCTCAACTTTAACACCATATGCTAGTTCAAAGCACAGTGTAAGGAACCTTCATTCTAAATGTATATCAACCATATTGTCCAGGTATGTTTGAAGGCATAAATTTTATATTTAAGTTATTCAATTAAGCATATTATCAAAATTTTAGGCAAATATGAAAGAAAGACCTTATGAATAGATTGTTTCTTTGGTTGCATTAATATAAACAAATACATGGCAAACAAAGACAAGATCTATGTTGTTTTTGTTGGAAAGAGGTCGGGGGTGTACATAACTTGGCCTGAATACTAAGCTCTAGTCATTGGTTATAAGGGTAATGTTTATAAATCATATAAAACTCATTGTGAAGCTATATCAACATGGGTGATGTATGAGCTTTGATGGAAAAAACCTAATGCACCTATTGAATCCGGTGAGCATGTAGAAGGTAATCGAGTTATTGGCCAACTAGTAAGTGACCAAATTTTAAAGAAGACTTCAGATCAGAAACAAAATTTTCTTGCTCATTTTGTCCTCGGATGTGTTGTAACATTCACAATCATGTTTTTCGTTCAAAAGTTCTTTTAGATATGCTCAAATGTGGTGAGACTAAGCAACATGTTGTACTTGTATTACGTGTCTTGAATGCAATGGTACCCTGGCCATTCATCCTTCATTATTTATTTTAGTTTTAAAACAATACTAAAACAACATAAAAAAAAAATCAGAAGTTACAAATTGTGGATGATGAAAGTTAAAGGGGAAATGAGTGAGTGAGTTCATTAAAATTCTTAAAAATCCTTCAAGATGGCCTATCTTGTACACCCTTGTATGGTAAGCACACGTACTTTGTACACTTAGTGTAAAATCCTTGTACACTTGCACAATAACGTGCACCTATAATGCAATGTGTGCATATCAGTGGGTTAATTATGTCTCCATTGTCATGGGTTAGGAAAAGAGGAAAAAAAAAATGAAATTGAACCTAACCATGTATCCCTAATTATCATTCATGAATACAAAGTGATGGAATGAATGTATATGAGGTCAAATAAATGCATGGACTACATGTGATGAAGACATGTGTGTGAGGAATGTCTATTATCTCATGCTTGGAAAAGGGAAATGAACGAGTCAGTTCCTCAAAATTAGTTGAAAGCATTCAAGATAAGTACCCTTATACACCTGCTTACATTGACCATATCGTGGTTGTACACTTAGGGTAAAGGCCTTGTATAATTACAAGAAATTCCCTACATCCACAACACATGAATCCATATGGGTGGGGGAACCATTTTCCAATGTCATGACTGACCAAATTTTTAATAAATTTGATGTCAAATTATGGTTCTGTTCACCATTACTTTGGTAAGTTACATGATGAACATGTACGAACTCACAAAAAATTTATGGGATGCTTGCCTGATTAAGGAATGTGGTGATGAATGTCCTTTATCGTTGGAAAATGGAAACAAGCAAGCGAGTTCTTCATATACCTTTCAAATCATTATGGATAGCTACCTTGTACACCCTTGTACAATTAGCACATGGACCTTGTATACTTAGTGTAAATGTCTTGTACAGTTGCACATTTACATACACCTATAATGAAATGTGTGCATATGGGTGGGTTAACTATGTTTTCATTGTCATGGCTCAGGAAAAAAATGTAAAAATAATGAAATCAAACCTAACCATGTATCCCTAATCACCATTTATGAATACAACGTGATGGAATGAAGATATATGAGGTCAAATAAATGTATGGCTTGCACGTGATCAACTAATATGTGTGAGGCATGTATCTCATCCTTGGAAAAGAGAAATGGCCGAGGTAGTTCCTCAAAATCATTTGAAATCCTTCAAGACAGGTACCCTTGTACACCTTTGTACAGTTAGTATATATGCCTTGTACACTTTGTGTAAATGCCATGTATAGTGACATAATTCGACATACCTACAATTGAATGTGTGCATATGGGTGGGTTAACCATGTTCCAATGTCATGCCTGAGGGGAAATGAGGAAAATTAAACCAAAATTATCTTAGTATTCATCATTAGTATGGTAGCTTATGTAATGAAAATCTACGAGAGAAAAAAAAATTGAATGGTAACGAAAAACACCCTCAATTCTCCACAAATCTGGGTTCCAATTCTAGAAACTATACTAACCTTAAAACCACTTCAACATATGGAACATATTTTCATGTTCAAAGGAGGTTAGTGGGCATATATGCTACTACCAATGCTGTAATGACTTTAGATCTTGAAGAGAATGCTTGCTTTTGAGATTTGTTTGACCCGAAGGAATTGTGAATGAATTGCATGATCTTCACAGAGTCTTCTTCCTTAAAGTTCACCCTCTCTCTCTAAGAACTACACCCAAATCCTCTCTCTGAATTTATTTTATTAGACAATAGACCCAAGTCATAGCCACGTACACATTTTAAAGACATCTGACATGACAACTTTAATTGACCACATGTGAAACCTAAATTTTACAAACATCTTATATGGAAATTTGAAGGGTATATTTGTTTCTTGATATTTTATATCCTCTCTCTCAATTACACAACTTATATGGCCTAAATGTTTATTTTGCATTGCATTTTCATTGCAAATGACTATGTGAGTTTTTCAAAAGCATTTGAAATCCTTCAAGATAGGTAGCCTTGCACATGCTTGTACAATTAGCACATTTGCATTGTACACTTAGTGTAAATGCCTTGTACAGTCACGAAATCTCACATAGGTACAACTGAACAAGTGCATATGAGTGGGTAAACAATGTTTCCATTCTCCTGAATTAGGGAAAATGAGGAAAAAGTTTGCTCTCATTCGGTTCATATTCATCATTAGTAGGGGAACTAATAGAATGAATTAATATAGTAGACATCAAATAAAATTCATGCAATGAATGTGTGGTCAAACAATGTGTGTGAGGAATGTCCCACACGATTGGAAAAAGTAAATGAGTTAGTTCTTCAAAATTACTTGATATCCCTTAAGATAGACACCCTTGTACACCCTTGTACATTAAGTACATTTGTTTTGTACGCTTTGTGTAAATACCTTGTGTAGTTTGTAGAAATTCGACATAGCTACAAATGAACCAGTGCATATGGGCGAGTTAGCCACATTCCAATGTCATGGCTCAGTGAAAATTGAGAAAATGAAACCCAATTTAGGTTTCTATTCGTCATTAGTGCATTAGCTTATCCAATGAATGTGTATGAAGGGAAATGAAGAATGTCCCCTTAAGAAAAGGGAAATGAGCAAGCAATTTTTTCAAAAGCATTTGAAATCCTTCAAGATAGATAACCTTGTACACACTTGTACAGTTAGCACATTTGCATTGTATACTTAGTGTAAATGCCTTGTACAGTCATGAAATCCCACATAGGTACAACCGAACGAGTGCATATGGGTGGGTAAACAATGTTTCCGTTCTTATGGATTAGGGAAAAGCAGGAAAAAGTTTACTCTCATTTCAGTTCATATTCATCATTAGTAGGGGAGCTAATAGAATAAATTAACATGGTAGACATAAAATAAAATGCATGCAATGAGTGTGTGGTCAAGCAATGTGTGTGAGGAATGTCCCCCATGATTGAAAAAAGTAAATGAGTAAGTTCTTCAAAATCACTTGAAATCCCTTAAGATAGACACTCTTGTACACCCTTGTACATTTAACACATTTGCTTTGTATACTTTATGTAAATGCCTTGTACAGTTGTCGAAATTCGACATAGCTACAACTGAATGAGTGCATATGGGTAGGTTAAGCATATTCCAATGTCATGGCTGAGTGAAAAAGGGGAAAAGAAACTCAATTTAGGTTTCTATTCATCATAAGTACGCTAGCTCATCAAATGAATGTTTATGAAGGGAAATGAGGAATACCCCCCTTAGAAAAGGGAAATAAGCAAGCCATTTTTTCAAAAGGATTTGAAATCTTCAACGTAGGTACCATTGTACACCCTTGTACACTGAGCACATTTGTCTTGTACAATTAGTGTAAATGTCTAGTACAATGACAAAAATTTGACATAGTTACAACTAAAAGCCTGCATATGGGTGGGCTACCATGTTCCGATGTGATGCTTAAGGGAAAAGGGGGAAATGAAACCCAATATAGGTTCTTATTCATCATTACTTTGGTAGGTCATCCAAAGAACATGTATGAAGTAATAAAATTGAATGGGATGAGTGCATGATCAAGGAATGTGAGTGAGGGAATGTCCCTCATCCTTTCAAAATGGAAATGATTTTAAAATGATTTCAAATCCTTTAACATAGGTACCTTTGTACACCATTGTACAGTAAGCATATGTACCTTGTACACTTAGTGTAAATGTCTTGTACAGAGACAGAAATTCCATACAACTACTACTGAATGTCTGCTCATACATAGGTTAATCATGTTTGCAATCTTTTAGTTCATAAAATAAGGAAAAACTGAAGTATCAATTTGTTCCCTAACTACGAGTCATCATATTATTAATCTTCTACTCAAACATAAAGGAGTTTCAATCATATAATTAATTGGGTTGTGCTTTGGATCATAGCAGAATAATTTTCACAAATATGAATGTCACAATTCACCCCTAAACCTAATAAAAACACACTCAATCCTCCATCAACCTAGGTTCGAATTCTAGAAAATATGCTTACCCCATGATAGGGCATATACCCCATTTAGCATATTTTCATCTTCATAGGAGGTTGTTGGGCCACTACCATCATCACGACCACAGTTGTAGCCACTCTATATCTTCATCGGAGTTCTTCATTTTCTTCGTTTCGTGTGGGGGACCAACTTGTCTGCTTTTGAGATATGTTTGATCTGAAGGAGAGCTATTCTAGAGGAATTGCATCATCACCGAAGAATCTTCTTTCCCAAAGCTCACCATCTGGACGATACCCATTTCTTTTCTCTGGATGATAAACCCAATAAGTAGATTCTAAAGTGAATTTTTAAGACAAGTGAAATGACATTTTTTTAGGAGATCTTTTCCATAAGATTCACTGAAAGTTTCTTGAATTTACTTAGGTTGTGCTACATTCCTATGAGCCAAGATGGATATGACCAAAGCCTCATTTATCCCTCACCCTGCATCTAAAAACGCTTTGTTATTAAGTTCAAAAATTTTTTAAACAACCCAACACGAGATCAAAACAGTTGCCTTTCCTAAAACCTTGTATTGACCTAATAAAAAAAGATTCAACACATCATCAAAGGAACCAACATGATCAAATCAAAATGTTAGAAAAGAATTCAAACCCCCCATCATTTGGATTTGGGAATCATGATGATAAAATACTTGCAAAGGCTTTTCTAAGTTGCTCACAATCCTCTACTGTTGAAGGAACCGATTAGGGGCAGTCACAGTCGACATCATCTGTGAGTATGTTGTTTACGAAGGAAAAGAAAGGGGTAGGGGGTGGTGACCCTTATAGCCTTTATTTCAGATTTTTTAAATAGGTGATATGGCATTTCAAGTTTACCACCTATGAAACCCATTAATTTACAACCATCTGAGTTGGAAATTTGAAGGGTATCTTGGTTTGTTAATATCTAATATCCTTTCCATCAATTATATAAGTTATATGAACTAGAACTTAATTTTTGGGCCCAACTAGGCCCAAAACACAATTCTCCCTTGAACAAATAGCCTCTGAAGAGGTACAAATAGAATGAATAACCTCTGAAGATGTACAAATTGAATGAATAGCCCATGAAGAAGTACAAATTAAATGAATAGCCCTAAAGAGGGCATGAGTTTCTTTATATTTAAAAGTAAAAGAGACCTCTATTTGTTATAAATATGATCGGAGAATTATGAGATCAAAATAATGTTGTCATTAACAATGCATTTGCCTTATTTTTAAATGATCTTTTGACATCATGAGGAATGATAAAGATTCCAAATCATGAATTGTACAAAAATATCAACATAAAAAAAAAAAAAGGCCAAAGTGGAAGATGCAATAAAGACAAGCTAAACTGGCTGGCTAGATAAAAAGTATTTGGACTTGTTGTTTAGACATTAGAAAGAAGTTAAACTTGTTGAATATAAATGGATTTGAAGTCTAATGTTTGAAAAAGTAAAAATTGTTTAATACCTATGAGTCATTATATAAAAGTGTATTTAAGATAAATTATAACATAAGGTTTCCTATAAAAACTTTGTATCGACTCTTTTAATGACTCAAATCATATTCCCAACTATCAAGATTGATTATCCCTAAGGACTTAATATATACTATATAATGTATATGGATCCATAGATATATTAAAATCTCTTAAGGATTCAAAATGCATCAAACAACCAAATCCTTGAATGATTAACATGTCTGAAACAAATAATTCCCTAAAAGAATTAATATCTCATAACATATTCCAAATAGTGTTATATAATATAATTGATTAAGTTACATCCTTGTATAGATTAAAATAGAGGTTTATAACTATTATAATCTTATTGAAACTCCTAAAGTCTTTATAAAAGTGATTAATTATCTAATGAAAGATTTTGGAAAATCAAAATGTTGACTCAACTTGTAGATGAAGTACTTTCCAAATGGAATGTTAGTCCATTAATTAGCATACATAGAAAGTCCTTAATCACTTTCACATGGACAAATCACATCCATTATACTCTCTAATGTATTTTGTTTACTTAAAGTGAAAATGACCTCTTTCATCCTAAAAAAGATAACGAAAAACTACTCAGTCTAGAAGTACTTTTATTTCAATGTCATCAATGCACTGGTGTATATTGCAGATTGTATGTGACCAAATATAATATTTTGTCAACTTGCTTCCAAGATAAAGTTTCACATTAATGCAAAGATATTAGAAT
>JAJJMJ010011705.1:0-10909 GCA_022059055.1 Vitis cinerea | reverse complement strand
GCCCCTAGCGGGTCCAGTCCACGAAGGTTCTTCTAATGGTGGCCCAGTAGTGCCTTCGTCTTCAAAGCTGCTACGCTCAGGGTCCTCTACAAAGGAGATAATGCCGAAAGATCATTCTTAAGAGTCGTCAAAGCTAAAAGGCTCCTCAGTCTCCGCAAAGCGCAAAGCAAGAAGCTGGCCGTCGAGCTTAAAGGAGGCATCTTCTGATCCGAAGCGTAACCTAGAAGGGGGTGGCTCATCGGAGGCAATGCGAGCCACTCTTTGGAGCGGATCACTCTCTAGTAAGAGCGATCTTTCTCCTGTTCCAGAAACATCCAAAGATTTTTCCGGCGAGACAGAGGGAGACGAGGGGATTTTGCGATGCAATTTGGTAAATAAGGTGCGTCCTCCTTTCTCAGCTTTATCCGAGTAGGGTTTTCCTTTGGTTGGGGCTTTTGAGCCAAAATTTCTTCCCGACTCCTCTGGTTCTTCTGTTCATCCTTCTCAGTGTCAACCTTTTTCTTCGTTTTCGTTGGAGTCAAGCTTTGCCTTTCAGTGTGGTTCCTTTTTTATTTCTCCTGTTGTGGATCTCAGTCGTCGTGGTGGCGTGTCCTGTTCTGAAGGTGTGGTGTTTTCCCTAGAAACCTCTAACCGAAAATTTAAAGACTGGTCTTTCCTTAGGGAAACACTCAGTAACCCAGAGGAGCGTTGTGTCTCAGGCAAGGCTTCGTCCCCAGAGCCAGAACCTTCCACCCTCCCGTTGGAGGGTTTTCAAGTTGAGGGACTCACGCTTAGGAAGATGGTCAAGGTTCAGTCGGTCTTGGAGAGTCTAAGGATTAGAATAGTCAGAGATAATGGAAAAGGTGTGGAAGTAGAGAGCAAGAGTACTTGTTATGGCGGATAAGGTTTATTTCAGAAGGAAGAGGAAAAATGACTCTGGAACCCGAGGAGAGAATTAGATTTGGTTGTTGGTTGTGACAGGTTGTTTTTGTTTACATGAAGATCTTAAGTTGGAATATAAGAGGATTAGGTTCCAGGAAGAAAAGGAGGACTGTCAGAAGGTTTTTAAGTACTCAAAGTCCAGATGTCGTGATGCTTCAGGAAACAAAGAGAGTAATTTGGGACAGGAGGTTTGTGAGTAGTGTTTGGAAAGGCAGAAGCTTGGAGTGGGCTGCTCTTCCTGCTTGTGGGGCTTCAGGGGGGATTGTGATTTTGTGGGATTCAATTAAGTTCAAGTGTACAGAGAAGGTGTTAGGATCTTTCTTTGTAACTGTGAAGTTGAACTTTGGTGAGGAAGGGTCTTTTTGGTTAACCTCAGTGTATGGTCCGAATAAGCCTTTGTGGAGGAAGGACTTTTGGTTGGAGCTTCAAGACCTCGGACTTAGGCAGAATTGATCTAATTGAACAAGAAGGGAATTTAAATCTTGATCTGGTATCGAAAAAGACCTTAAGAAGGAAGGAGCTAGAGGATTTGTTATTAAAGGAAGAGGTTCAATGGAGACAAAAATCTAAGGTTAAGTGGATTAAAGAAGGGAATTGCAACTCTAAGTTCTTCCACAGAGTGGCCACTGGAAGAAGAAGCATGAAGTTCATTAAGTCTCTGATTTCTGAGAGGGGGGAGACTTTAAGTAACATTGAGGTTATTTCTGAGGAGATTGTAAATTTCTTTGGGAAACTCCATTCCAAGCCTGAAGGTGATTCTTGGAGGATTGAAGGAATTGATTGGGCCCCTATTTCTGGAGAGTGTGCAGTCTGGCTGGATAGGCCGTTTTCTGAAGAGGAGGTTCAAATGGCAATTTTCCAATTGAATAAGGAAAAGGCCCCTGGCCCTGATGGTTTTACTATAGCAGTTTATCAAGAGTGTTAGGATGTGATAAAAGAGGATCTTATGAGAGTGTTTCTTGAGTTCCACACCAAGGGGGTAATAAATCAAAGTACAAATGCGACATTCATTGCTATGGTGCCTAAGAAAAGCCGAACTTTTAAAATCTCAAATTATAGACCTATCAGCTTGGTTACAAGTTTATATAAGATAATTGCTAAGGTCTAATCAGGGCGTTTACGCAAAGTTCTTCATGAAACAATCTCTGGCTCTCAAGGAGCCTTTGTGGAAGGGAGACACATTTTGGATGCTATGTTGATAGTCAATGAAGTGGTGGATGAGAAAGGAAGGTCAAGGGAGGAAGGGGTAGTCTTCAAAATCGATTTTGAGAGGGCCTATGATCATGTGGATTAGGGCTTTTTAGATCATGTGCTACAAAGGAAGGGGTTCAACCAGAAATGGAGATCTTGGATAAGGGGTTGTTTGTCTTCATCAAGTTTTGCAATCCTAGTTAATGGGAATGCAAAGGGTTGGGTTCAGGCCTCTAGAGGTTTGAGACAAGGAGACCCCCTTTCTCCTTTCCTTTTTACTCTAGTGGTAGATGTTCTAAGTAGGTTGATGATCAGAGCAGAGGAAACCGGTATAACTGAAGGTTTCTTTGTGGGGAGGGATAGGACTAGAGTGTCTTTGTTACAGTTTGCTGATGACACCATCTTTTTCTTTAAAGCCTCTATGGAACATCTTCAAAACCTTAAGATTATCCTTTTGGTTTTTGGGCAAGTATCTGGTTTAAAAATCAACTTAGAAAAAAGCATCATTTCAGGTATTAACACTAGGCAAGAGCTGTTGTCTAGTTTGGCCTCAGTTTTGGATTGTAGAGTGTCAGAGTGGCCTTTGTCTTATTTAGGCCTTCCATTGGGAGGGAACCCAAAGACAATAGGCTTTTGGGATCCAGTGGTTGAGAGAATTTCGAGGAGGCTGGATGGCTGGAAAAAGGCCTTATTGTCTTTGGGAAGGAGGATTACTTTAATTCAGTCTTGTCTGTCTCACATCCCTAGCTACTTCCTCTCCCTTTTTAAAATCCCAGTATCAATAGCTTAAAATATTGAGAAGATGCAAAGGGATTTTCTTTGGTCTGGGGCAAGGGAAGGGAAGAAAGATCATCTTATTAGATGGGAGGTTGTTACTAGACCAAAGGAGTTGGGAGGTTTGGGCTTTGGGAAGACTTCTATGAGAAATATTGCTCTCTTAGGGAAATGGCTTTGGATGTTCCCTAGAGAAAGGAGTGGTCTTTGGCATAAGGTTATTGCGAGTATATATGGAACACATCCTAATGGATGGGACGCCAACATGGTGGTTAGATGGTCACACAGATGTCCTTGGAAGGCTATTGCTCAAGTTTTCCAGGTGTTTTCCCCTTTGTCCGCTTAGTGGTGGGCAATGGGGAGAGAATTCGTTTCTGGGAAGATCTTTGGTGAGGTAACCAAACTTTGTGTTCTCAATTTGCTGATCTTTACAGAGTTATTTTTGTGAAAAACCTCACTGTCTCAAATGTCCTCGACAATTCTTTTCCACTATCTTGGAATTTTAACTTTCGCTGCAATCTTACGGATTCAGAAATTGATCTCCTTCAGAGATTAATGTCCTCCCTTAGTTCTGTGTTTTTCTCTCCTTCTTTGACAGATTCAAGAGCGTGGTCTTTGTCTTCGTTAGGATTATTTTCAGTGAAATCTTTTTTCTTGGCCTTGTCAAAAGTCTCAAATCTTATATTGTTCCTTCCGGCCAAGTTCTTGTGGAGTTCAAAAGTCCCTTCAAAGGTTAAGGCCCTCGCTTGGTTAGTAGCACATGGGAAGGTAAACACCAAATGACAAGTTGCAATTGAGAAGACCCTACAAAGCCTTCTGTCCTCAATGGTGCATTCTTTGCAAAGGAAATGGAGAGTCGATTGACCACCTTTTTCTTCATTGTCCCGTTACCATTGGACTCTGGCACAGGCTGTTCGATCTAGCAGGGTTGGTTTGGGTCCCTCCAAGGAGTCTTGAGGACATGTTGGTTATTACTTTTAAAAGCTTGGGAAACTCATTAAGAGGCAAGACACTGGCAAATTGCTTGCCTTACTTTGATTTGGATGGTGTGGCAAGAGAGAAACAATAGGATCTTTGAGGATAAAGGGAGAATGGAAGAGATGTTATGGGATTTGATTCGGTTTTATTCTTCTCTATGGGCTTCTTGTACTGAAGCTTTTAGAGGAGTTCCTCTAAATGTTTTACAACTCAATTGGATTGTGGTGTGTGCTTCAAAAGTTTGAAGATTGTTGGGGTTTCTCTTTGTTTTTAGAGTTCTATTGTTGGGAGTTTTCTCCTTTGTTCAATTTGTGTAGGAAGGACCTCTCATCCTTCTCTTGGTTTTTTCTCTTTCTTTTGTTTCTTTTCTTTCTCCTGTATCTGTTCTTCTATTAATATATTCTTCTTCGTTTCTGATAAAAAAAAAAAAAAAAAATTATCTGACCAGCTTGCTGGCTCATCAGGCTGAGGGGTCCTACAATAGTTTCTATGATGTGTGGGAGTATAAATTTGACAATCCTAAAATCTTAGACTACTTCTAAGCCTACTTATCATCACACTCACATATTTTAGAATTCATCCTTGCATCCTGCTGCAACCGCTTGACCCCAACAACCTGATTATTTAGGTTTCACTTAGTGGGTTTACAGGCATGGTAAGGAGTGGCATGAAATGTGCTTTTAGTTGTCCCAAAGGGGTTCAAGACTGGAGCTGGATCTAAATTGTATTGCTAGTTCTCTTCTGCAAACTGGGACTAGAGTTTGTCTTTTCCCATGAAGTGGGTTTTGGTCCCTAATTTTAAAAGTATTTATCATCTATACTGGTTATGAAAAGTAGTAGGGAAAGGAAAAAGAAACAGTTAAATTCTCTTGATTTGTTATGGAAAATACGAAGACAAATGAACTATAACAATAATTATTTTGAAACTTATACATTTCTAAATTTTTTATTCTCTATATAAAAGAAGAATAACATTGGACAAGCATGGCAGAAGAAAAAAATGATTGAATTTATCCTTTATTTTTTTTTTACTTTAAGATTTATAAGGATTTATTTTGAGCAAGTCCCCCCTATAAGCTTTTCTTTTCGTTTTTGATAGGCTCAAGCCCCCTTGAATGCTATAGTAGCTGTGATAAAAATTTCTAGGATTTACTTTTTCAGTATGGCAGGTCAGTTTTGTTTTTGATTTTTCACTGCAGCTCTATTATGTTGTTGTTTGTTGAGCCATACATTTTGATAACTCATCAATGAGCTGCAATAATAATAAATACAACAACAACAATAACAATGATAACAGGAACAGTACTAGCAGCAGCAGATTAGAATTCTGTGTGAACTATGCTAACCTTTGGTCTGATTGGACGAGCCCCTGGAAAGTTCTTGTGGATACAGTTAATAACTTCTTTTCCTATATCCCATCTCTTATTAGCTTCAAGAACACCACCAACCATCACAATAGGGAAAGAGCCATTTCCATCTGCAATTAAAGAAAATGCAATTTAGAGCTGTTAAAATCCATGACAGAAGTTGGAAAGACACAGATTCACATGCTCATGCCTGCACCCATGCGTGACTTTGGATATGCAACAATCTGTAACTCTGCTTACAGTATTATGCCATATCATTCTAAAAAGTCAAAAACTATGATTGTGCAGCATTCCAGACTTTTTGAGCTCATCAAAATTTTAGGTTGCCAGGAACTAAAGAAAATAAGTGTTTTTTAAAATGATTATTATTAAAATTATTTTTAAATAAACCATAATTCAAATATTTATAGTCAGATAAGTTGAACACCTTCACCACACAAGCACAGTCTTTGAACAACAGCTTTCACACTCAGAGCCAATTCTTGAACTGCATCAACTAGAATTTTATTTGCAATTTGATCTCCAGCTTCTGCACAAGATACCACTTCCGGAACAAGTGCTGCAATGCGGGCCCAGGATCGGTCTGCATAGGTCCACCTGAATTCCCATTAAAAAAAAAAAAAAAAAATCATCTGTAAAAGTATCCAACTCCATGCCTCTTATGATATTCAGTGACCATTAAAAATTTACTTTCTTAAAGAATACTAATTAAATTAACTATCTCAAACTTCAAGTCTGTTGCCCCATATTTTTTAACTATTGCCATTTTTCAGACTCTCTCCAGCAACAAATGTGAGTTACAACCCTGAGGGCCATTTTTTACCTGATCAATAACAAAAACTCCAGCTCTCAAGATATCAAATTGCAAATTAAGAGGTCTTGAATCACGAATGTAAGATATAGGTTTCAGGTCAATATGTCAGGAAAACCAACCCAGTAGAAAAGGAAAAAAGAATTACTATCCGTGCTTAACTTCTTGTGACTAAGTAACGATAAAAAAATCATTTTGAAGGCTTCCATCCCCAACTAATGAACAATTGCAGGAAGAAATCTTCTACGGCAAGGAACAGAGGTCAAGGGGTTTTTGGGCTTAGTCACCAAATTGGTTTCAATTGTTTACTTTGATCAACCTACCTACATTTTATCAGTTAATACACTTAAGAGGAGTAGTGAGATGTTAAAGTAAAAAAAAAAAATAGTTATAATAATAATTAGATGGTTTTAAACTTCTCAAACCAGGAATCAACTACCCAACTTCAACTGGTCAGTTCAGCTCTACATGATGTTCTGTACATCTTGAGTTGCTGTCACATGGAATCCAATTAGGAGCCTCAAACCAATGCAAACCTTATTGCATCCTTATTGAGAGCTACTGAAAATTAGATCTCCAAATTTTAACTGGCAATTGGGAGTACAGATTTTATTTTATTTTATTTTTTATCAGAGGGGAGTACAGATTTAAGCACCTACATTATATGGACAGGGACATTCTAAAGACATGCAGACTATGTGCACGAGTACTTTTATACCCTTGTAAGATCATATAATCATCCTTTTTTTCATTATTATTTTTTTTATACAAAAGTTTTAAGTTTTGACATGTAGGCCACATGTTTTATTTGTGTGCCATGACAATGAATTTTAAAAGGTTCTAGACATGTCAAGATTTGCCTAGTGTGTCAATAGTGCCATCTGTGAACCAGACACAGCTCCTCTTTAACATGTTTGGGACTTTCAACTAAAGATGGTTATAAGCTTCAAAAGATAGATACCCTATGAGTTCATCTGAAGAGGAAAGACCAAGTGTGTTTAGAATGCTATTTGTAAGCATTGTCTGTGGACCACGACCATCTTGAGCCCTTATTATTGCTGTCAATGCCTGTGCAGCAATACCATAGCCACTGCAAGGGAGCAAAATCATGTCATCATAGAACCAGTTCTTTCTTGAACAATTCAGATAACAAAATAAAGTGACTGACTTCAATTATCATTATACTTATCTAATATCCATCTAATGTATTGGACAAATAATGACATTTCTTTTATGGAATGCAAAATCATACATATAATCAATGGGAAATCTACAACTTCCAACAAAAAAAAGTAAATAAATCTAAACTTCATTTATAGATAGGGACAATGGAATATTAAAGTAACATAGTGTTTGATTGGTTATTTTCAAGGAAAAATGACTTTTGATTGTCATTATAATAATTTTCAGTAGCCCATTATTTCAAGGGTGTCAAACTTTAGGAACTGGAAGCAAAATTATTGTGGAATTACATAAATACCTTTCTTTTAAAACCCCAAAAGGGTCCATTCAACTTCACAAAAAGCCCGTCTATACTATTTTCTTGTAGAATCATTTCAATACACAAAATGCTTAATCACACTAAAGAAAAGCATCATCGATGAACTTAGTAAAAATTTTAATACAGATAGTTATCATAGGTGTTTTGACTCAGTATAATTCAGCTATGAAGCTGCATTCCAAACACAGCCCAAGAATGTAACATTTCACTAAGTACTATGAAGCCAGTAGCTCTATTGACTAGTGCATGATGCCCCTTGAATCTCAGAACACTAGCTAGTTGTGCATGCAAAATGCACATGCCACTTTGACTGAAAATATTAGTTTAAAAATTATGCCAAGTTCCATAACACTGCTATAGATAAAATTTCCTTGAGTCCAACTCTAACTTTGTTTTTGCAATCTTTCCAGTGAATAAAGAATAAAAGGTGTTGAATTTCTTCTGGAAACTCTTGGACCATAGCTTCTGTGTTTGTGTCCGACAGATATGTGTGATGTTCAAAATAATTCTTCAACAAAATCCTGTGGTTGTAATATTGAGTAGGTTCTCTATTTATTCTTTTTTTGGTTGCAAGGCATAATATGAGAATACTTTTCATCATATTAGAAACTTGGGCTATATTTGTTTTGACTGCACAGAATTGAATTCAAAGGTTTCAACCAAATGTAGATAAGAAAATATGATAAATTATTGTTCAAATTAGTGCAACAGAGTTTTCCTCAGATATATATATATATATATTTGATCAGAAACAAGAATGTATTAAATTAAGTTAGGTATCAAGAAGTACAAAAGAAGGATGAGGAAACCTCTCAAAAAACAAAGAACTAAACAGAAGGTACGTTGAACCTCCAAAGTGCTAAGTAAACCTATACAACAGTAAGGTACCACATGAAAATATATACAAAACAAATCATAGCTCTAAAAAAGAAAAATTTCCTCCCAAGCAAACCCTCCTTGCTAGTGCACACCTTTCGAACTACACACCAAACACGAATCAAGTTGAACCACATTAAAGAGAATGCCCTTAGAAGTTGTGGTGCAAAAGGCCCAAAAGGAGGCAAAGAAATGAATGATATCCCAAAGAGCCTTTGAAGTCCTTGCCTTATCCCAAAAAATCTTAACATTTCTTTCCCGTCACACAACCCAAATCAAAGTGAGACAAGGGGTTTGCCTAAAAACCTTGCCCCTAATGGAGCTTCTCAATCCTTTATATGAGATGGTCATCATGTTACATATACTCCTAGGAGGAACTTAGTCCAAATTAGCCAATCTGAATAGTTTGTGCCACAACCCAAAGTTAATGGATAATGTAAGAAAAGATGATCTACCATTTCTTAGAATTCCTTGCTTCTTAAAAATAAAAACCTTCAGAAAATGAAGCAAAATTTAAAAAAAAATCTTGTTTGTATTTTTCTCAATTGGAAGGGGAGAAGAGAGTGGTTTTCTGGTTTGGTTCTATTCACAATGATTGACACTCTCTGCTGAGATAACTGAAGGTGTATCTTGCCTTTCCATCAGTGGGCTCCTAATCTAAAAGAACAAATTTATATATTATGTGGTTTTATTGCTGCTAGGCACTGTTTTCATAGAATACATTCAATAAAAAAAATAGAAACCTGTATATGATTGTCAATTTAAAATTGTAGAAAGTACAAGTTCCATATCCTTTAAAACATAGGGATTATTTAAAAAACTGAAAAATATGTTTACAATAAATTTCCTCATCCTCAACCAAACAAACAAACCTCATAAAGAAACATGATTACCTAATTACATTGTATAAGAAACATTTTCCTGCTATGCTGCCTCTAAATACCCCATACAGTATAATGTCACCATGCTAACATGATGTGTGGGTCTACATATTTCACAGCCATAAAAATGTGCCCTTACAAAGGAATCTATAAAGTAGTTGCCTATTTTATCATGCACAATAAAAAACAATGGTGAAAGAACAGTGCTGCATCTTTGTTTCTTAGGCTTTATGTGATGTCACTTCAACTATTGACTTGCATCCTTGTGTGAGATGGGAAACTCTTCAGAAATTTAGATGAGAGAATGAGAACAAATATTTAAGTGGCATGGTATCAGTCCACCACATTCTATGAGAAACATAGTCAGATGAATAGGTGGTAATCTCAAAACTGTCATATGACTAGTCACACTTCATTTGTTCTTTGCAACATTTGACAACAGTAAGTGACCTAAAGGATAGACAGGCATGGTTTGGAGAAAGAGTTACACAAAGTCATAGTTCGGTATTGCACCTCACACCTCACACCTCACAAAAAAGGCCATCTCATACTTCATTTGTTCATGATATTTCCACACCCTTGTTGATGTCCTCTTCTTTGCTTAAACTCTATGCCAATCCCAATGCAAATTGGACCAAAGATGTTAAGCATCATGACACTACTAGCTTCTGCATCTTTCTTACTTCCTGGAAAAATAAAAGGTAAGGTCTCATGACATTGGATTGCTGGACCGAAGTACCATACAACAGTCAGCAGACCAAGCATAACAACTTCCATTGGGTATTTTGTTTGTCATCATCATATAGCAGAGATGGTTTCAAAGCCTCATCTCCCCTTATCACATAAGCTTGTTGACTTCTTTATAGGGCTGCAGAGAATCCAACCATTCTCTATTTCATTGGAATAAATTGTTATCTCATGATTTATCAGAAGTTTGAAGGTTGTTTTAGATATAGCATCATAGTTATACTATAGGATTTTTCTACCAAACATCCATGGGTATGGTACATCCACTTTGTTACTTCTCAAAATAGAACAATGTTACCTCTACAAATGTGACAAGGTTACCCTCCAAGCATTGCTAGTTACCTCCCAAATGTGACTACCTTCTGATGTAAATAAAAGATTGGGTCACATAATTAATTTTCTCATCCAATGGCCTGAAAAGCAAAGGTACTATAACTCCAACTTAAGGTAGCATGACTCTATATATAGCATATCTTTGGATTGGTGAGCAACATCCTCGTAATAGAATGTTCAGTTATGTGTTACATCAACCTAGGTAATGGCATGAATTATGACAACATACTTATTTTATTGTTTTGGTGCAAAAAAAGTATGGCTTGGGCAGATACTATTTTAAATATATTAACAAATGTCAACAAATAACGTAGCATTAATATAACAATACTTATTGGCTGCCTAAATGCTTACCAAGAACCGTTCATGACATCACCATTGTTTTCAGTTCTTCCTTTAGATCATTCAATATCATAATAGCCAAAGCTTCATATCATTTCAGGAAAAAAAAAAAAAAAGAAAAAGAAAAATACAAGTGTTATGCACATACCTTCCCCAATCACCTAAGACAGGTCCAGCACCAGCAGCT
>JAJJMJ010011704.1:0-15356 GCA_022059055.1 Vitis cinerea | reverse complement strand
CATGGAAATTTCTAATTAGGAACATTTTAGATATATGGATCAACTGAGTCTTGATATGATGTTTATTGACCCACTTGTCCAGAATTGTTTGAAAATGTAAGAAAGCATCTGTGGCCTCTCCATGAATGTACATTTTAAAACCAAACAACAATCTGGCTGGGGTTAGAAACTGACTCGCACACTTAAATTCTGTTGAAAACTAGAGAGTAAACCCTTTAGATTGAAAAAGTGGTAAATCTATCACTGCCCTTCACAGTTATCTACTCCATCATATGATACTAATTACCCAATCAGTGGTTCCAAAAATTGACTGATCAGATAACAGTTTAAGCCATACCATACCTGATAAACAAGGCATACCACATATTAACCCAGTTTTTTTTAACCCTACACTTTCAAGTTCTCTACAAAATATTCTTTATGGGGTCTTAACCAGACTAGCTCCAACACTCAAATATGCAATGAACAGAAGAAAACATTTGCCCTAAACATAGCGCATAAAGAAATATAAAGTAAGCAGAGTACTTCAACTGCAATAAGACCAACCCAACAGCATAGCGCATAAAGATTGAATTAGCAAAAAACTTAAGACCCACTTACTATAAATATTATCAGCTTATGATTACCTCATAAAAGATTCATCTGCCACCAGAAAACACCTCGTCTGCTGAAACCCCTGAAACCTTTCACTTCAATGTCCTTGCCAGAAACGGAGAAACCACAACGACGTCGTTGTGTGAAAGCCCTTACACCCACCCCATCCTTCGAATGGAATTCACAACAGAACCCAACGATGACCCACAAAATTAATCTATTAGAAAGCGTAAAACGCCAAACCCCATGTTCAAATGGGCATCTCAGTCCGTGACAATCTTCATCTTCATTCGAAGAACTCAACTGCCCTTTGAAGACCTAAACACAAGGCTCCAGCCTCCATCAATGATTGAGCAACATAAACATAATGTTGTAAGCTTCATTTTTTTTAATCTAATTTTGATTTGCCTTACGAGTATCGAATGATTTGGAAGTCAGCCACAGTGGAGAACGGTTTGCGCTAATCCGAGACACAGGACAGAAGATGAGCTCAAATTCAGCTCTGAAACTTTATTTGTTTCTTTTTTTTTTTTTTTAATACTACTGAAAACACGGTTTCTAACATGATCGAAAGTTGTTTCGAGAAATTTTCCTTCAGAATAGTACTTTTCGAATTTTTTTATTTTTTAAACATGGATTGAATTGATTAAAAATTGTGCATATTCATATTACATTCTCTTAAATTCCTATGGAAGGGAAATAACAAGAAACAAAAGCAATCTCTAGAGAATAAGTAAAGAGAGTCATTTTTCTAATTTCACGATTATTTTGGTTATTTTGTTACTTTCGAAGTTCATGATCAACCTAGCTTCACCAATGTTAGAGCTCACGATCCTATAGTGTCCTCGGGAACCTACCTAGAGTGTCCTTTGTGCAGGCAGGGCCAACACGTATAGGAGATCGCGAGCTCTAGCAGCGGTGAAGCCAAGCAGATCACGAAGTTCAGTAGCAACACTTTCTATCTAAATAACCTTTTTAATAATACTATGTTTGAACTGGCCCCAAAGAAACCAAATGTTATTTTTAAAGTTGACTAAGGTTATTTTTGGTTTGTGAAAAAAATTTGAAAGAAAATACTTGGAAAATAATAAAAAAAAAATTAAAATTTTAAATAGATTTAAAGTCACTAAATTATTTTTATATATTACCTCATACTCATTTCACTTTTACAACTTGCTGATATTAAAAATTAAATAATTTGAAAACATACAAATTTATAATTAATTTTAATTATATTTAGTTTTCTTGGTATTTTCATAATACAATTTCCTTGATACTTTTCTAGATTCAACATAACCTAAAAATTTTAAAATGGTTTAAAATTATTTTATTTGGAAATTCTTTGAGTCTAAAAGGCACAAAAAAAAAATCACTTTCAATATACGGAGTTTTGACAAAATAAAAAAATAAAAATAGGACATTTAAAAAAATCCATAAAGTAAACTTGCTTCAAAAATAATATTCAATCTAATACATATGTGCCACGTAGGCCTCCACGTCATAAAATCATAATTGGTCACTATGGATTTGTTGTTTTAAAAATGATCAAAACCATAGTCACCAACTATGACTTTAACTTTAAGCTTAAAACCATAGTTGATGACTATGACTTTGGTCATTTTTAAAAATAATTAAGACCGTAGTCACCAACTATGGTTTTAAGCTTAAAGTTAAAGTCACGGTTGATGAGTACAATTTTGAATTCTTTTAAAAATTGTCAAAGTACTAGTAACCAACTACGACT
Source organism: Vitis cinerea (assembly GCA_022059055.1). Classification (NCBI taxonomy): domain Eukaryota; kingdom Viridiplantae; phylum Streptophyta; class Magnoliopsida; order Vitales; family Vitaceae; genus Vitis; species Vitis cinerea. The sequence continues at coordinate 13,018 of JAJJMJ010011704.1, read as the reverse complement.
TTAACTTAAATTTATTTGATTATTTTAAAAAATAATATATGAAATTAAATAATTGATATTTTAAATTTGATACAAAAATATTTTTGTTTAATTTTATTAAAACATCTGGCACTATATTTAATTTAAATATCATTAGTTAATTATATTTAAATATAAATAAAATATAATAAATTATATTTATTTAAAACAAATAAATTATGAAAGCCTATTTAGAAAAAAAACAATATAAATTATTATATTAACTAATTATTTTTTATATACTATAATGTAAGTGGTATATAATATCACATGCATATAAGTTCAATTTAAGTTTAAAATTTATCATATTTTCATTTAAATATATAATAATTTCTTCATAATAAAAAAGTAATCAACGTAATAAATGAAAATAAATACAAAAAATGAAAAAAAAAAATATCCTCAATGAGTGTCACATGATGGGGCCTACGATACAAAGACATATTTGTCGAATCTATTTGTGCAATCTACCATGTCTTCGTATGTGTAGGTTGAGATGGAGCTTATGGAGGCAAAACTTAACGTCTACATGGACAATGACGTCAGTAAGGTGGGCATACATCTACTTGTGTAACATGTGTAAAGGTATGATGCATGGCAATCTCTATGGGAAGAGGTAATGATAGATGGTGGGGCGATCTCAAGTACAATGATATCTGATATGATAGCATCTGAGAGAAGTGATATAGGATATGGTAGAATGACGTTTGGTATGGTGGTCTCTGGTACAATAACATATAGTGGCCTTGAGGAGAGAAGATATAAGTGATGATGATGAGGTGACATGTGGTGTAGTGGTCTTATCAAGAGAAGGTAGAGGTTGGTAGATTAGTAGATGGTAGGGTGGTCTCTAATACAGTGACATAAGACATAGTAGCCTCTATGGGAGAAAATACAGGTGATGTTAAGGTGTTATTTGATATGACATGCTCTAAGGGAGAAGGTCTAAGTGAAGGTGATGGTAGAGGTGAAGGGGGAAATGTAGAAGCCTCAGGTGCAAGTAAGGTAGATGATGTGGATGGTTCAAACATAGTCTCAAGTGGATGCATAAATCGTCGAGGCTATCAACCAACTTGCATATCATCTCTTCCTCGACCTCAATAGACTGCATCCTAATTGTAGTGGCTAACACAAGTAGTCTCATGGAAAGGTTTAATGATATAGATGACTCATGGACTAAATGTATGTGATATTCCTCTCTAATAACGTACAAAATATCAATGACAATCCGAAGTAGCCCCAACAATCGACTAACAATCTCAGTCATACTAATGATCTAAAAAAAAAAGTGAAACATTTGAAGATGATTTTCTATTAATTATAATCTAACAAACTATTTCTAAGTTAAAAAATCTTACCACCAATTGAGTAGTTGTTATACTATGGTACCTCATCTAATCCCTATAGAGAGAGGTTGTGATCAAACGTCATGTAATACATTAGTACCACTCCATGCATGGATCATGAAATTGCATAGTACCAATCATAGGTGGTGTTGTCACAATGCACTCCACACGAAGGCCCATAAGGTAATATATTGTGCATGGAATGGCCCTTAATCATATTTATGCCGTCTTCACCCATCCATAGAATGTAGGTCATGATCTATTGAACAAGATAGAGGTATTCCTTATTGAAGGCCAAACTATCACAACACTCGCTCTAACCGGTGCCACTCAACAAAGTCAAAGCAAATAAGAGATGACATCATCCATCAAATCTCTTGGTCTGCTAGAGATATCGTTGGAAGATGGGTAACTAAGTCTCTCATGTAAGGCTCCAATAAAACTTATAAATATTGACATTTGACATCAATAATGTTAATGCTTATATGGTTAACAATAACACATTACATCTTAGATGACCTGACCATGAGTTTGTATATCTAATTGGTCTCAATCAAATTTTAACACACTTAACAGGATATAAGCCCATGATAAAGGTACTCTCCACCTACATCCCAACGGATTAGCTAGTAAAGCCTCGTTTAATAATGCCTCATCCTATAATCCTTGGTCCTCATCTAATAATCTCTTATGTACTCCAATAAGACCCTCAGCAAGTAAATCATCAGTTGCATCATAATCTAAATGTTGAGTTGTTGGAGGGGCTAGTGGTCAACCAAAATCGGGTCGACCCACGTGGAGTCTTTCCCAAGACCACAATTGGATAAAATATAACATTAATAATTTTACTTAAATTATAAACTTGAAAAAACTAGAAAAGGTAATCTAATGTGAACAATTAATTATACCTACAATAGTGTGACACATCTAGCAATATCGGTGGCTTCATCCAAACTCGGCCGACACAACTCCCTATATAGTTGTGCTAAGACTGCACTGCCCCAACTATACATATATGCAATGTTTTCAGAACCGGACCGGTCATTGAACCGGAAAAGTTATCGGTTCACGGTTCACCGGTCGAACCGGTGGTTGAACCGCGGTCGAATTGGTGACGTCATAAATATGTAATTTATATATTATTAAAATTAAAAATAATTTTAAAAATTTTAAAATATATATGAATATATCAAATTAATATTTTAAATTTTATTAAATGAAATGTGTATAATATTTAAATGTGAATATATTAAAAATGAAAATTTTAACTAATTTTATAATTTTTAAAAATATTATATTATTTTTATTTAATATTATAAAAAATTTTAAAATACAATATATATTATTTTGTTTGGGCAAATCAAATATCAAATACCTTGTAGCCGAGTGGTGTCAAGTTTACTGCCAAACGTGAGGTCCCAGCTTCAAATCCTCTTGGCTGAAGTTGTTAGCTTTTTTTCATTAATACTAGTTTGCAATCCCACATCAAAAGTTGAGAGAAATAAGGGTGCAAAGGATGCCTATAAAAGGTATCCTCGTTGATAGCAACAGCATCATCCCATTTTGTGGGCTGGCTCAAAGATTCAGCTTGCTTCAAATAATTGAGTGGGTGTGGGCTTTGCCACTAAGCTAGGCCCAATATGGTTTTTTGCCATGGCCCAGTATGGTATTTAGTTGAGTTTTTATATGATGGGGTCTTATGCTTGCAAAATGATGGGCCAATTTGAACCGCTCGGTTCATTTAGAACCGTCCGGTTCCACCGGTTCACCGATCCAACCGCTGGTTTAGGCGATTCGTGACCGGTTCAATGTCTAAACGGTTTAATAAGGCAAACCGGACCGGATTGGTGAGCGGTCGACGGTTGAACCGGTTGGACCGGCCGGTCCGGTCCGGTTTTTAAAACATTGCATATATGTTTAAGTCAAGTCTCTAAGCAATGGGAGATAACACATATGGACATGTGTAGCCTTCTTGTCTATAAATGGTGTTGAACCTAGTAGTGTTAATATGAAAGCTTATGCATACCACTCTAATGTGGCATCATCTGAATCTATTGGTGGATGAAATAATGGATGACATAACCATAATGTTGATATCACTGACCCTCTAATTTCATATGTAGACCCCCTAAAAGCTCATAACATAGTAGTGATCAATCTATGTCACATGTGCCAATGATGGAAGGCCCGTGAATGCAAAGTCCTAAGATGACAACAACATCTTGTAAAGTAATGGTCATCTCCTTAATAGGTAGGTGAAATGTGTGTCTCAAGACGTCATCTCTCAACTGGACTAGTGATCAATCCCTAATCTAGTGTAATGTGTCCAATACAGTATACACCGTAAAAACCAGATCGAATAACATAAGGGCAAAGACGAGGATCCATATCTCATTCCCACATAAACCTAGATATATGTTATCGAAAAATCAAGACCGAAGTAAGCTGAAAAAATGCAAATAAATTAATGAGATAATAAACTTCAATTTTTATCATTCTTTAAAGAGATATTAAATGAGACCTATGTCTATCCTGTAAAACTAAAACAGACTTATCTAATGGATTTGGATCAGAACTATGTCCTTTATACTTCATATCTGTAACAAATTGTGAAGATAAATAAACAATACTTCTTGTTTTTAAATAAAAAAAGTATATATAATAGAAAAGTTTAAAATTTTTATAGAGTTTCCCCTATATTATGAATATTATCTAAAATATGAATAACATGATTAAGTATATATCAATTTGATAAATTTAAGTAGATCAATTCATTTATGACCAATAAACAACTCATACTAGTCTAAATTAAAATTAAAGATACAAATTCAATGGACCATTTTGTTAATATTTCTAATAGAAAATTTCAAAATTTTGACAGAGTTTCTCTTATAGTATTGGACATTATCCTAAATACAAATGACTTGATTATGCTGATAACATCAATATTTATAATCAAACCAAATCCAATAATTGCATAAATATAGTATCATAGTATCTTACATCACAATATCAAATAAAATTACATACATACATCACATGGTCTAATTAACTCTATTCATATTCTAACAAGAGCAGCAGTTGTGGCCACTTTGTTTGCACAACCCACCTGTAATAGAAGTCTTACTCTCTTTAACATCCATGTCATTATGCAAACGATTTGATTTATGTTGGCCACTTGATACACATTTCATCAACTCAGAAGGCACGATAATCAGACTATCATAAGGATGTCATTCATATACATTGAATATGAAATAGAAAAAGGGTGTCCAAGTATAGTATGATTGTGTACTATAGTAGTGTTGAACAAGTGATCAAAAATCAAATGAACAAAAATGACATGCTACTAGAATATGGCTGCATGGGAATCCATATATGAGTGTTTTATTACATGTGCATGCATGCTCATGTAAGTTGATGCGATATGTTTGACCACCACTTGAGCTACTCTTAGTACCTCTACTAGTTTTCACATGGAATCGTCCTTAGATGTGATCATATAAAACAATCTCATGAGATTTCGTCTTAACCATATTTTTCTTCGCCTTAGCATCAACATATGGAATGCATTCCTTACCCAAAGTGAGTTGATTAGCACACTATTCCTTTCTCACAACAAAGTAACTATTTACTTGAAAAAAATGTTAATTGAACCATGACAGTTACGGGTAAGCTATGAGCCCTTTTAAGCACACTATTGAACACTTCTAACATGTTTGTAGTCATATGTCATATCTTCGACCTCCATCACGAGATAAAACCTATTTCTCAAAAAGGGATTGTCTCCAACTATTATTGTGCTTCTGCATTAATTCTTCGTAATTGTGTCCATATTTTTATTGAATTTTTTTACCATGGTTGCTATGGCTACTCTAAACACCAATTTTTTCAATATTTTATCCTTAAATCGAGTCATGAAATTTCTAACAAGATGACGCATACAAACCCTATTATATGTGTATGTCTCATACTAACCAAGATAAACATCGTTCATTACAATCATAATGTCTAGATGTCGATCTAATATGACACAGTCCTCTCCTTTAAGCTACTCCAATTCTAATACATGTAAAAAACCATCCCTAACTATCATTATCTCACCCTCTGTTAGGGTAAAAGCTAGCGAGAATAACTAATTATTTCCATCACAACCCATAACAATCATTAAAGTGTCTTTATATTTCCCATACAAATGTGTACCATTAATACTAAGCACAATGCGATAATGCTTAAAACCTTTAATAGATGGATGAAATGCCCAAAAAACACGCTGAAATATCTCTGTATCCGCATACTACTAGGAAATGTTTTCAAAATTACAGCACATCTTGGATTTGCTTGCTCTAAGCTAATAAAAAAACATGGTAGATTTGCTTATGACTTATAAAAATTACCAAATAAGTTAGTATGTGTTTTAAGCTTCGCTTTAGATGTCTTTTTGTATGATATTTAGTATCGAATTTCTCCACAATACTTGCTTGAATAGCAGCCACTGACAATTTGAATTGTGTCTTACTCATTCCTTGGATATGAGCAACAATCAAGTTGTAATTTAATTGTTGATGGTCCCAATTCAAGAAAGGATTGAAACTTTTGTGTGGACCATTGTATTTGTTAATTGTAAATAAAGACATACCTTTCACAACCATAACACAGTTTCCATAGACATTGAGACTTCTTAGTCTTCTTGCTTATTAAGACTAACAACTTTTTAGTTGACTAAACAACAACATACTCTTAGTGTGCACTAATAGAATACAACTTTGCAGGATGTTGTAAATCTGCTTTTGAATTAAAAACTTGGCCAACCATGAACTCTCCACCTAAGTTTTCAATATAAGCGTTTCTCCAAGAGTCCAATCACTTGAAACAAGATTACCAATGTTTTCTACATTTTCAAATTGCAAAGATGGTGCTAAGTGATACTGAATAGGAGAAAACTCCACTAGGTCCTCAAGATCCGAGTTGTTTGACACATCACAAACTTCCCCATCCATAAAGACATATCTCTTTTGTTCACTTTCCATTGCTTCATGAATAGCTAACAAAGATGAAACAACATTAACATTATTTTTTTCCTTATCCATAAATTTGAATGCCCTATGCCCATCATGTTGAACATCTTTAGCTCCCTCACTTTGATCATCATCTTCTTAGGATTCACATTCCTCTTCATCTTCATCTGCTCTGTACTCATAAGTCATTGCAACTAGGGCGCTATTGGGCCCACAACCATAGTACAATTCCTCAACTTTATCATTTTCTCCAAGTAATAAATGTGTGAAGTTACGCAAAAATTGTCCTCTCACTCGTGGCTTTATCGACACTTGTTTAATATACAATTCAATTTCATCCATTCCAAATGTGTTTACCAATTTCAACATTTGGGATAAACTATTATCATCCCATATTGGACAAAATTGGAACCTATTTTCCCATTTTAAAGGATATCTACAATTGAGGACTAAATGAAATTGTTCTTTGTCAATGTCAGCTCTCGAATATATCAATAGTTAACAAGTGTTCAAATGTTGAACTAACAGGCAAATCCAAAGGCATAATTACGACTTTATCCCCAACATACTTTGCATCTATATTTGTCCTCAACGTTTGTCCATTACAAAAGCATATTACATTAACAATATATTCAAACATGATTTACCTACAAAAAAATACAATATCAAATGGTTTCATAATCAATGAAAATAATATCAAGGTCTTTGTGTTTTGAACTTAACATACTTGTTTATAAATTCATTAAAAAAAGCACACATGCAAGCATGTTAAAGAGAAATTGCATATGATCTTTTAACACGTGAATACAAAATTATATAATAAAAGACCCTCTTTCACATTAGTAAAATATATATATATATATATATATATATATATATATATATATATTTCTTCAGCGTACTATTTATCCTTTGTTTTTAACCACAAATAAATTAGTTAATAAAATTTTAAATCCAATATTAATTCAAGATATAGATTTTACTAATCAAAAATATTTTACAAATAATTTCTAACTACCATAGAAGGCATAGATAATGACTCCTCAAATCACTTATAGCTAATGGCGAACCAGATAATTTAGTAAGGAGGGGCAAGGTACAATATTGGTTGATTATGATAAATATAGATAAATTTTCATATTTTAGAAATGGGTCCTCAACATCCTTCTATTCAATAAAAAAAAAAGTATCATTTAATAAAATAAGTAATTATTGGCATTAACTATAGAAGAAAAGAAGATTTTATAAACTATCAAATTAAATCACAAAAAAAAAAAAAAAAAAAAACTATACTGATGAGCATTCTCTATAGGATCAAATCACCATTTTGAGATGAAAGTTGGAGACCACTAACCATTGGCGTAGGTAGAGAATTAGCATTATTCATCTTCATTTTCTTAAAGAGGTCATTGATATATTTTCTTTGAGATAAGTGGAACCCTTCTGCAACTTGCTACACTTCAATACCAATGAAGTAGTTTAACTCTAAAAGATCTTTACGAGAAATTGACATATTTAAATTAAAAATAAGTTGCTCTAACTCTTTAATTCTACTCCCCATTCTGATAATATTGTCTAAGTAAATTAGGATCAAGGCATATGAGTTAGTTGTGATCTTTAAGAAAAAAGACCGATCTGCTTTAAATGGGGTGAGCCTAAGTGAAGATAGAAAAGTTTTTAATTTCTCAAGCCAAGCTCTTGGAGCCTACTTAAGAACATAAATAGCTTTATGTAACTAGCAAACTAGATATTTCCCCTACTTAACCCCTAATTCTTGGTCCATATATACTCCCCCTTGAAGACTTCCATTTAAAAATACATTGTTAACAACAAATCTTACTCGCCATCCATGAGCTAAAGCTATAGTCAAGATAATTATGATAGATGTAGCTTTCACAACAGGTGATAATTGATTACTACTCAAAAAGTGCTATTTTGTAGCTTGTAATTAACTCTTTTAAACACTCTTGAGTAGTAATTATTACCTTTTAACTCAATTGACATGTTAAGGACCCTTGCAATCGTTTCTAATCAAATTGTGTTAAGTTTTGGTGTTTTTGATAGCTTTTAGCTACACTAAAGCAATCCAAGAATGAGGGAGAGCTGTATATAGTTCATGGAAAAGCTTTTGGAAGCTCAAATTCATGAAGAACCAAGCTTTGGAGCTCCATAGCCCTTTGCCAAAGTCGTTCAAAGTATGCAAGGAAAGAACAACGGAGAGAGGAAAAACAGAGTGAAGAAAACAGAGGACAGCAGCTACAGTCTTCTTTCACACTTTTGGAGCACTTCCCGAAGTCCATTTTCTACATGCTATATACCATTTCAAAGCTCAGGAAGTCAAAAATCCAACGCTTCAAACGGTGTATGAATTGGAGCTGAAATGAGGAAGATATGGTCTTCGCAAGACAACTGCATCCAACTGAAAGACAAATTCGCATCTTGCGAATTTGGAACTCCAACGTGTGAAATTAAAGCCTACCTTTTGAAATGGAAATGGAATACAGCCGCACAGTCACAGAGAAGCCCAACTTGCGAAAGTGATTTTGCAATTTGTGAACTTGAAGCTCAACGTGCGAAAATGGATTCCAAGTTGTGAAATCAACTTGCGAGATTTTCGCAAGTCACCATGCAACGTGCGAAATCTACATGCGAACTGGAATATTTGTGCACCGACTCTTTTAGATCTTTTCTTCAGATATTTTTGTATAAATTTCCATTCTTCTCCTTGTAATCCACCAACCATAAGATTTCTTAGCTAGGAAGGTTGGAAAAACTTCTCTATATATATTCCCTTGCATCCATTGTAAAAGATATAGATATATAAGTATGTAGAATCGATCAATATATAGAATATACAGAGCCTTGCTCTGTTTTTCCTTCTCTTTCATTTTCATTTTCTTGCTAGCCAAACATTCTCTGAGATGTTTTCTCAGAGGATGAGTGGCTAGGCTTTTTGTTTCTTGGGTGAAGGAAGCTAAGTAAGGTTCCGGCTACATAAGTGTGAGATTTTGTTGTTTCCGTTTTTAATGAAGAGAAAGTGTGATCCGTTTTTGGTTTTTATATTTTTAGTTAACTAGGATTACCATGAATAGTCAATACTTGGTAAGCTTTCGGATTCCATGGATTCTTATTGCTTGCAATCTTGCTCCATGGAGATCTAATTGTTATCTCTTGTTCGCTTGTGAAGGATGATCCGATGGTAAGGATCACCTTGAATGGAAAATACTAGGTGAGAGGTACGAGTCATTGCAAGGTGTATCAGTGAGAGGGATTTAGCATTGAAACCATTAATGGCAAGCATTTGTATCACACTGGTTCGGGAAATAACTATAGGTTAAATTCCGAATGCGAGGAAAAGATTCAAGTGACCGGAATCTCCCTCTTTGTAGTTGGCACCTGATCCTAGTAACCTGAAATCCCAAGAAACACATTTCTTTCTAATTTCTTTCTAGTTAATTTTAGTTACTTTATGTTAGGTTAGCTTAATACCATCCGTTTTCATTCAAACTTATGTCTTCTTTTAAAGCTAACAAAGAAAAGAAAAAGCATCAATTCAGTTTTTGAACTAATATCAATTGCGAAGTGAAAACCCATCTCTGTGGACGATCCTATAGCCACTATACTATGCTAGCTAAATGCTACCTCGGTATATGGTGAAATAGGTTTATAAATTTTGTTGATTACTCCTGTCTGAGGATTGAGATCAAAGCACATCAATTGAGTTGAATCACTTGGAACACCAATCGGGCACGAATCAAGAATGTTTCGGTGAAATCAAAACCAGGAGTTTATAGATATCCTTTTGCAATAAGGCATGCCTTGTATCTATTGATCGAACCATCTAGATTTTTTTTTTTAAGCTTAAAAACCCATTTACAACCCAGTAATTTCCTATTTGGAGGTAAAGATACTAATGACCAGGTTTTATTTTTCAAAAATGCCTCATTTTCTTCAATCATTGTTTTCTTCCAATTTTCGTTTTAGAAAGATTTTGTGAAACAAAAAGGTTCTTGTATAGAAAGGTCAATAATTAGAGCCAGAGACTTGGGTTTAAAAATGTCATTCTTGGATCTTGTGACCATAGGATAGGAATTTAATATAGGTATAAGAGTAGGTTTACTCATACTCGTAATATTGGTATTAGTTATAGGTTAGGATGATATAAAATGAGAAGAATTAAGATGAATGTGTTCATTGTGGAGTGGATTATACTGTCCAACAAGTGTATGACCTATTACAAAATTATCTTATGGTAAAAGTTCAAATAGATTTGAATTGATGGGAACTACTGGTAGATTACCAAAAGTTATAGGTTGTAAATGTTGTAGGATTGGAATGTGTGGAATTGCAACATTCTTGATTATAGAAGAGGATTTTGTTGAGTTCTTTTTCTCGACGTGTGGAAAAAATAAATTCATTAAACACAATATGTCTTGAGATAAGAAGTTTTTGTTTATCATCAAGACATTTGCAACCCTTATGGTTTGGGTCATAGCCAAGAAATGTACAAGGAAGGGTCCTAGAATAAAGTTTGTTAATGTTGAAAGGTCAAAGATGAAGGAAGCAAAGACAACAAAATACTTTAAGGGTGGAATAATCTAGTTTGACTTTTTAGAGTACCTCAATTGGAGATTTCTACATTAGGAATGGTATTGGTAACTTGTTTATTAAAAAGACAATAGTAGAGAATGCATTTGGCCAAAACTTGAGAGGAAGTGAAGCTTGAGCTAACAAGGTAAGTCCTAACTCTACAATATGTTTATGTTGATGTTCAATTATCCCATTTTTTTTTAAAGTATGGGGGTAGGAAACTCGATGAATGATGCCATAAGAATCTAAGAAAGGTGTGAGAGTTATAAATTCTCCATCCCAATCTGAATAAAAAAATATTAAGCTTGGCATTTAATTGATTTTCAGCTTGAGTTTTGAAGTATACAAATGATTCATGAGCTTGAGATCTGTTTTTAAGAAATTAAATCCAAGTAAATCTAGAGTGTACATCAATAAAGTTCACATAATACTTATAACCATAGTATGAAAATATAAGAGGACCCCAAATATCATACTCAACCAATTGTAATGGTTCTCTATAAGTAGTATTAGAATTTGGAAATGACAATTTATGATATTTTTTTTCCCAATTGATAGGCTATGCAAAGGAAAAAAGTCTTATTTGATGAATATGGTATGTTATATTGGTTTAGGATCTAAGTTACAATTTTTGAAGAAGGATGACCCAATCTTTGGTGCCATACATCAAAAGATGAATTAAAAGATTCTAAAGATACGTTGCTAACAAAAGAAAGAAAGGAAAGTGATAAGATCCCAATCTTTGAAGTTTCTATTATAAAAATATTGGATGAAAGATCAAATGCATTACTAGTCTACTACATTGTCAGGTTGAATTGATAAAGTCTCTTATATAGATTTCCCCACAAGAGTATATTTCTGGTAACTCGGTCCTTCACAAAACAAAGAATCATTGTGAAGCTCAAAGAATACATTGGTATTTTTAGAAAATTATAAAACACTTATGAGATTTTTAGTAATTGAAGGGGCATGTAAAAGTTTTTAACATATAAGACTCAAGAAGAAAATGATTACCAATATGACCTTCGTTACCCATGTGGATTTTGTTGTTTCCATGGTATTTAGTGCCAAATGTCATATTGTTAAGATCACTTGTGACATGATTTATAGCTCTTGAGTCCAAGTACCAATAGGCATTATTAACATTCTCCGAAGAAACTATCATTGCTATCATAAATAGGTTGTCTCGTAGATCTTGATTCCCATATTGAGCAAGATTAGTAAGAGGAAATGTGAGAGAGATAGTCAAAGACCCAACATCAATTTGAGGGAGAGAGTTAGAGGTTGAGTTGTTAGGATAAGTTGTTAAAGAGGTTAAGTTGTTATGTAGATATAACAACTTTCTGTTCTATTCTTTCCACAACCCAATATAAAGAGTAATTGTATACCTAAACAAACTAATCTACTATTTCTTATCAATACTTTCTTTTTCTATTTCTTATTCTCTGCTTTCTCAATTTCTTGTTCTCTACTTTCTTTGTTTCTTATTCTCTGCCTTCTTTATTTTTTTATAATGGTATCAAAGCCTTTTCTCTTAAAGATCCTATCATTCCCATGGTAGCAACTTGTGATTCCACAAAACCAATAATTTTAGCAATTGAAAGAATGTTAGTTCCAGCATTAGTCAAGGATTTTTCAAAATTAGTCATTAGCCCTCTCAATCAACTTATAAGCATTCGACTTGAAGAAAATAACTTTCTTTTATGGAGATTTCAAGTTGAAAACACTAATAAAGGTTTTGGTCTTGAAGAGATCATATACAACACTAATCAAGTTCCCCAAAGTTTTTTGTTGGTCTAAATAATGCAACTATTCCAAATCCAGTATATATTACCTATCAACGTATTTCTTGGCTTCTTGTCTCAATAGGTTCCAGCTTTTTGCTACAACTCATTGAATGTTCCACTGCTTAGGAGGTTTGGTCTCCCATTTCTCAACTATTCAATTCACAATCAATTGCGAAAGTTATGCACTATAACAACTTTCAACTTTCTACTTAACTTCCAAAAGTGAATTAGTTTTAGGAATAGGATTTTTACACTGATT
>JAJJMJ010011696.1:0-24667 GCA_022059055.1 Vitis cinerea | reverse complement strand
TTTATTTGTTTATTTTTTAAAATTCAATCTTTAAATAACTCTTCAAAATTCCAATTTTTAAATCTAAATTCCAATTTCTGAAATTCCAATTCTTAAATTTAATTCCCAATACTCCAATTTCCAAATAATTTTCGGGACTCCAACTTTCAAATAAACTTAAAAAATCCAGTTTTCACTCGAACAGTTTTAATTCCACTTTGGTTTTCAAATAATCTCCTTTTTTTCTTGATTTTATATAAGCATGAATGCCATTTTTCATAATTCCAATTAATGGAATTTATGAAATTAATTTATGCAAAAATAAATCAGGCTTTGGTGGGGGCCTACATACATGATTTTATGACTGTTTGATTAATTGATTGCTTTGATGTGATTGATTTACACTATTCAATGATACACACACGATTATTCTGTGTTTAATTGCTAACACTTGTTTTCCTTGAAATAAACCGGTTCATCACTCAGGTACATTACTTACCTCTCCTATTCATTCAGTTATTTTGTTTTTGAGAATTCGTTGGTATCCATATTTGATTAATCAATTGTCATGATTGTTTTATTTTATTAGTAGAGACCTATTTTAGGGACTTAAAGGGGTGCTACGGTTTTTTTCCGTACCTTCCCGATAAGTAACCTGACCCCCGAACCCGATCCGGTTTTTCACAGACCACCTTTTCCAAATAAGGAGTCATACTTAGAGTTTTCTTTCTTATTTTGTTTACCCTTTTAAAAATAAAACAAAAATAAGTGGCGACTCCAAGTCATTTTTTTTTTAATTAATAAATCATTCTTCAAATAAAAATCGAGCTCGCCATTGAGTGGGAAGCGCATGAGCCGAAATGTGGGGTCCACACATTTGTTCGCTTTGGATCCAAGTGGGCCTTCACGGCTTTAAAACGCTTCTATAGGATTAAAAGAAGTTCATACTTATATAGCGTCATAAACTTTCTCTTCTATCCGATGTGGGATGTCACAAATAGAATTTAAAAAAGAAAATAAAAATATAAACTTAAAAATAAATTAATTATTTTTATTTGTTACTTAAAATTGTATTTTTACTACTTTTAAATTATAGAATTAGGATATACAACTTTTAATATATAGTCAAAATTAAATAATATATTTTTTTATTTTCAATATATATCTTCACATTTAAATATTATATAAATGTTATTTAATAAATTTAAAATATTAATATATTTATAATATGTATGATTTAATTTAATAATATAAAAATAAATGTAGAAAGATTTATTTAATAAATTTAATAATATTATATAAGTTTCAATAGCAAAGATTTCACTAGAGAGGTTCAGACTTTGAACATTGAGAGAGGTAACAGAGAAAGGTGGAAGCGTTGGATCTAGAGGTGGCAATAAAAAATGCGGCGACAACAATGAGGAAGAGGTGCTACCCATGGTAGGTGTGATGGTAAGCGGGAGAGAGACGATTTGAGGGGAATGCTTGAGTTTCTTTTGTTGAATCAAACTATATCAGGTTCAAGTTAGGGCAAAATGAGAATAAGATAGAAATCTTGTTTCGAAAATAGGGAAATTTCAAATGACACTCTGTTCGGGTGATGAAGAAGTCGATGAAAGTGTGAAATGTTGTTTGGGAAATTTCAAACTGCAATAATACATGGATGCTGATGTGGAGATTAGGTAAGGGTAAAGTGGGTATAAAAAGACCACTCACGAGAGCATAAAAATAATATATTTTCCATAATTAATGAGGGAATCTTGGATTTCCAATTTTTTGGTTCAGAAAAACAGATTATGTCCAATTGGGCGGCCCAAAAATTTTCCCCAATTTGAAATATGGGACAAAGTTAACTGATAAATTGCATTGATTTTCTTATTTGATATGACTTATGAGGTCTAAGTGGGAATATTCGTGTGGAGATTCCAATCATTCCATTGGGTGGATGAGAAAAAGGAGACAAACTCACATTGGATTTTGTCGTATTGAAACTATTCAAACTCGATGTTAATTTTATAATTAATTGTGGGTGACTTGGCGGATAGAGCTGCCAACCACCATCAGAAATGAGACCTCAACTATAGGGAAGACCATGCTCAGGTCGCTGAGTAGCGTGGAAGTTTTCGAGTGTGAATGGTTTCAAAACGACAAAATCCAATGTGAGGTTCTCTCCTTTTCTCATCCACCCAATGGAATGATTGGAATCTCCACACCACTTAGACCTCATAAGTCTTTGTCCCATATTTCAACTTGGCCTCCTAATTCTTTATCCACGAGGGACCACTACAATTCCGGGGTATTTCCTTAAAAACTTAATATTTATTATTTAATCACTTTACCTGACTTTAAATTAATCTATACTTAAAATATTGGCCTAAAACATTTTTTTTCTTAATTTTTATACTTTAAAGTATTAAAATTTTTTTATAAAATTAATTTAAAATTTATTTTAAATCTTCAAATTAATATTTTTATCTTCATAAATTATAATTAGAATAAAAAAAGTCAAGTAATAATAAATATCATAAAGTATTAGAATTGATCGTAAAGATAAATACGACAAATAGAATTTTAAAAATAAAATAAAGATATTGACTTAAAAATAAATTAATTATTTTTATTTATTATTTAAAATTATTTTTTTACTTTAAGTTATATTATTAAATTAATTTATTAAATATACTTAATTTATTTAATAACTTAAATTAAATTATTAAGTCATTAAACTAATTTATCAAACACTCGTTTCCCGTATCAATTATTGTATTGTGAAATAGTAATGTCTGCACAATAAATTTTATAATTAATTGTGGGTGACTTGGGGGATAGAGCTGCCAACGACCGTCAGAAATGAGACTCAATTATAGGAAGACCATGCTCGGGTCACATGGTTGATGGGAGTAGCGTGGAAGTTTTCGAGTTTGAATAGTTTCAAAACGACAAAATCCAATGTGAGGCTGTCTCATTTTCTTATCCACCCAATGGAATGATTGGAATCTCCACACCAATATTCCCACTTTCTCAATCAACTTTGTCTCATATTTCAACTTGGCCTCCTAATTCTTTATCCACGAGGGACCACTACAATTCTAGGGTATTTCCTAAAAACTTAATATTTATTATTTAATCATAACTTTAAATTAATCTATACTTAAAATATTCGCTTAAAACTTTTTTTTCTTAAATTTTACTTTTAAGTATTAAAGCTTTTTTATAAAATTAATTTAAAATTTATTTTAAATCATCAAATTAATAATTTTATTTTTATAAATTATAATCAAAATAAAAAAGTCAAGTAATAAAAAAAGTCATAAAATATTAAAAAAGATAATGAAGATAACTATGACAAATAGAATTTTAAAAATAAAATAAAGATATAAACTTATAAATAAATTAATCATTTTTATTTCTTATATAAAGTTGTTTTTTTACTTTAAATTACATAATTAAATTAACTTACCAAATATATTTAATTTACTTAATAACTTAAATTAAATTATTAAATTACTTTAAGTTATTAAATTAATTTATCAAACATCCGTTCCAATATCAATTATTATATTATGAGTTATTAATATCTGCACTATAAAAGCCCACTTGAAATAGACAAAGAAAAAATGGAGATAACATTTCAAAAATTATATTTTTTTAAAGGCATAAAATATTGTCAGAAACTGTTCCTTTCGTTATTATTACTTTTTCATTGGATTAGGTCTGGTCAACCTACTTGAGTACCCAAACTTATTTCCAATTAAAAATATAATAAATAAAATGACAACTTTTAAAATATATATAAATATACAATATTTTTATTGAAAAATTAAGTTAAAAAACCTTTTTTTTTTTATAATTAAGGTCATAAACAGAATTTTATTCTTAAAACAATTTAAATTTTAAAAACATTATAAAAAAGTTACTAATCTTTCGTCTTGAAGCCTAGGGATTGACAATTATTACCATAACCATCAAAATATGAAAGAAAGTCTCCCATGGCCTACTTGGGACATTACACGTCTTCTTTATTTTTAAGAATAGAAACTTCCATATTAAAAATAAAGTTTCTTATAAAAAAAAAAAAAACTAGATTTATCTTATATTCTTAAAAATCACTTTGAAATTTTAAATTTTGAAATAATAAAAAAAATTAGTTCTTAATTTTGTTGATCAAATTTTAAAAATCATTACATTTTCAATATAAATCTTTACATGCAACACAAATACTAATTTTTCACTTTTATTATTTTTTTACTTGTTTTTAATATTTTTTTAATGCATTTTAAAAATAGAACTTTATTTTTAATCATTTTATATGCTTGTATGATTATTTTTTAAAACAATTGTCGAAAAACAAATAAAAACAATAGAAAACAATTAAAAGATGTTATCCAAAAATATTTTATTTTTTATTCTTAAGAAGATAAAATAGAAAATAATTTTTAATTATCAAATGTATTTTTTTTGTTTTTTTTGTTTTTTTTTTAATAATAGAAAATTGTTTTAAAAAACAATTATTAAATAGATGTTATATTTAACATTTGTTTTTGAAAATATTGTCAAAATAACAATGTATTTAGAGTGACTTAAGGAAGTATTTCTAATTTTTTTAATGCTAGAAAGAGAAAATTATTCAAATATTAGAAAGATTATAAACACTTTCTAAAATTATTATCGTATTCAAATTACATGTTTAATAGTGATTATCATAAAAATACTTTTAATCTATAGTGTTTTTGTCCGTAACACTTTTATGAGAATAGTAAAAGTGATTTTGGTAGTATTTTTTATAATACATGTTATATTTATATAAATATATATATTGTTGGTTAAAAATAAAGTGTAAGAAGAGTTACACTTTTGAAAAATAACCTTTGAAAATAAAGTGTAAGAAGGGTTACACTTTTAAAGTGTAAATTAAACACATGATTAAGTTTTGAAATGTTACAAAACTTGAAAGGTTAAGGAAGACAATGAGTCTTCTCATCTTTGTAACTTTACAAAACTTAAGAGGTATTTACACATATAATTAAGTTTTGAAATGTTACAAAACTTGAAAGGTTAAGGAAGACAATGAGTCTTCTCATCTTTGTAACTTTATAAAACTTAAGAGGTTAAGTGTAAGAGAGTTACACATTTGAGATTAAATCATGTTTAATGTGTGAATTAAACATATGATTTAATTTTTGAATGTTACAAAGATGAAGAGATTGAGGAAGACAATGGGTTTTTTCTCATCCTTGTAACCTTTTTTCAACCCTAAGAGTGCTATATATATGACTTTTCTTCTTTTGAAATCTTATGCAGAAAAGTGAAAAGGCTTAATCAATCCCAAGACTATTTTCATTAGTTCCCTAAAGATTTCTAGAAGTGGGAGGAAATAGAGTCTTTGGACAAAGTTCCAAGAACTTGTTTGAGCCTTTCTTGTGTTCTTCTTCTTCTTGTTCTTATTTTGCAACTTTGAGAGTTTTATTGTATCAAAGTGAGTGTTTGAGAGTATTTCTTTTCTCCATTGTATCCATTTTTCTTCAACAATCAAAGACTCTAATCACAATGGAAGGAGAGACTATCAAGATTATGAACCAAGACCTTGTGAGGTTGGATCGTTTTGATGGTTCCAACTTCACTAGGTGGCAAGACAAGGTGAGATTCCTTCTCACAGCACTCAAGATTTTCTACATCCTTGATCCTACCTTGGCACCGTTACCGGAACCAAAGGAAAATGACACACCTCAAGTGGTGGCGGCAAGGAAGAAGAGGGAGGAGGATGAGCTCATATGTAGAGGTCATATTTTGAACGCCTTATCCGATAGGCTATATGATCTCTACACCAACACCAATTCCGCGAGGGAGATTTGGGAGGCTCTTGAAAACAAGTACAAAGCCGAGGAAGAAGGTACCAAAAAGTTTCTTATTTCTCAATACATAGATTTCAAATTTTTTGATGAAAAGCCTCTCTTACCACACATTCATGAGTTGCAAGTAATTGTGAATAAGTTGAAAGTTCTCAAAATTGAACTTCCGGAGGCCTTCCAAGTTGGTGCTATTGTGGCTAAATTACCATCAAGTTGGAAAGGTTACCGGAAGAGGATTCTCCACAAGAGTGAAGATTACTCATTGGAAGAGATTCAAAAACATCTTCGCATTGAGGAAGAATCGAGATCAAGAGACAAAATGGTGGAAGAGTCCAATGGTGGGACTAACAAAGCCAATGCGGTTTCAAAGGCCAATCATCCTAGAGGTAAAAATAACAACGTCAAAAGGAATTCCGGAAATTATATGAGCCCCAAGAAAAATCAACAGCAATTTAAGGGCAAGAAAGGTCCTTGTTTTGTGTGTGGAAAACCCGGGCATTATGCTAGGGAGTGTAGGTTCCGAAAGGACCAAAAATGGGCTGTGGTGAATGCAATTGATGAGGAGATCATTGCAACACTAAGCGAAGTGTGCGTTGTCCAAGGAAAGGTGCAAGGATGGTGGTATGATACTTGTGCCACAATTCATGTTACCTATGACAAATCTCTTTTCAAGACCTTTGAAGATGCAAAGGGAGATCAAGAGGTTCAAATGGGCAATGAAGGAAGATCCAAGGTGCTTGGCAAGGGCACTATTGAAGTTGTTTTTACCTCCGGCAAAAAG
Source organism: Vitis cinerea (assembly GCA_022059055.1). Classification (NCBI taxonomy): domain Eukaryota; kingdom Viridiplantae; phylum Streptophyta; class Magnoliopsida; order Vitales; family Vitaceae; genus Vitis; species Vitis cinerea. The sequence goes on along the minus strand of JAJJMJ010011696.1, from coordinate 18,058 downwards.
GTTACCCTTACAAATGTATTGTATGTCCCCGATATGAATAAAAATTTGGTTAGTGGGGATTTGCTTGGCAAACCGGGTATCAAAGCGGTGTTTGAATCCGGTAAGCTAATTTTATCCAAATCGGGGAACTTTGTGGGAAAGGGGTATTCTTGTGATGGGATGATCAAACTTTGTACCAATGACAATACCTATAAAATGGCTTCTACTTCCGCTTATATGTGTGATTCAAATTCTTTATTTTTGTGGCATAATAGGCTTGCACATGTTGGTTTAAGCACTATTAAAAGGATTGTGAAATGTGGTTTGATTGCTTGTGATACCAAGAAATTTGAAAAGTGTGAAATATGTGTTAAATCAAAGATGATTAAAAAGCCTTTTCATAGTGTTGAGAGATCATCTAATTTGCTTGATTTAATACATAGTGATCTTTGTGAACTTAATGGCATGTTAACAAGAGGTGGAAATAGGTATTTTCTTACATTCATAGATGATTGTTCTAGATTTACCTATGTGTTTTTGTTGAAAAACAAAAGTGAAACTTTCAATGCCTTTAAAGTTTACAAAGCCGAAGTTGAAAATCAACTAGGAAAAAATATTAAGGTGCTTAGAAGTGATAGAGGTGGTGAATATTTCTCTAGTGAATTCAATTCTTTTTGTGAAGAATATGGCATAATACATGAGTGCACCGCACCCTATACACCTCAACACAATGGCATAGCGGAGAGAAAGAATAGAACATTCTTGGAAATGGTGAATGCTATGTTATTGCATGCTAAATTAAATTTCAATTTGTGGGGTGAAGCTTTGTTGACTGCTTGCCATATTTTGAATAGAATTCCTATGATTTTCGAATCACTCATGCTTCAATGGTCTAATAGATAGGGACATGGAGTATCAATTAACAAGGTCAACTGTAATAATCATGGTACTCATGTTTGTGTGTCCACTTCTAAAATTATAGAGCCATGGAGTACCTCGGTGGGGTCATCGGAATGTGAGGATGTTGCTTCATGTGGAGGTGCATCCATATGTGCAATTGGTTGTTTTGGCTGTAGAACCTACCCATACATTAAACAAACATTGATGATTATGTTTGAAACAAAAATTAATGATTTCACCAGTCTACATTTATGGAGTTGATGAATTTGAGCTTACCTGGACATGACCATACTTTCCATAAGTATGAATTTCTATTGCTAAACGCTGCTTCATTTGGTCATCTATCCATGCAACACATAGCGGGGTTCACACTTCAACTTGAACAAACGACATGTAGAACTTGGTAATATAGAAAAGTTGTGCAATGGGAAGCAAATAAGTGAGTTAGAGGAGCCTTTTAAAGATCAACAACTTCATAAATTAATATGAAAGACGCATATGACATTTGTGTGAAGAGGGTGATAACACACTACCTGAAGGAACAACATACAACCTTTAATGTATGTCAGGTGACTATTATGATAGTCCCTTATTACATTCTCGACAAATTGTAGCACAAACTTTGCCTAATTTTTGTGGACAACCACATTACTATCCCAAATCATGTCCCACAAGTCATGCATCCATTCAAGTTTTGAGTTGGGGGTAAGAATAGTGGCACATGCAAATATGAGGAAGGATTTCTTGAATTCATCACCAAACGATAGATTACGCAGATTATCTTTCAATAACTGAATGTTGTATGTGCAGTTGGGTGTGCCTCGCCTATTATAAACGACAATGTCCACACCATTGTATGGGAGGCCTATCATCTCTCTAACATCTTTGGGAGTAACTAGGACAACAACATTTGTCCGCATACATAATCGGTGATATCCTATATCGTAATTGGTGATTATCCACGTGATTAGTTCATATCGCAACTCTTTGCAAGCCCACTACAGCAAACCCCCAAATCCCATATCAACTATGACATTTTTTTCCCTATTGGGAGTGTCTCAATGATTGTCAGGAATTTTTTTTCCCGAGCATTGGGATTTCGGTAACTTAACCTATAACATGAAATAAGAAAAAAAGTATTACAAAGATGTCGCAATATTTAAGTTATGCCTAAAGGTTCAGAGTGATAAAAATTTGTGAAAGAACTATATAATCTTTTACCAGAATAGATCTTGGTGGAACATGGTTTTTCCTTTTCTTTTGTTTGTTGTCCATGTTTTTTGCTAATGGAGAGCTTCTTTTGCTTGACTGTTTTGTGCAAGAGCAGACAATGGCAATTTTGGGAAAAAAATCTTAACTAGGGATTTTGATTGGGGCAGTCACAGTAACTATTGTAATAGACTGGACAGCTGTTGTACCTGCACAATAAATTGACCACATTTAAATTTGAATTCCTAATTAAAAGCATAACAACAGTAATGTAAAAAAAATGTGAACTACTAGGTCCAAATTCGGTAGATTAAGTAATATTTTTTAACCATAGTAGCTGACAACATTAAATAAAATATGTATGCAATGTTGTTAGTGCACTAAATTTCTTTCATCATAGATATTATTGTTATCATGTAATGGTAAGTCAGGAAGACTCTGATGTTGTGTTATTTACAATAAGTTTTGAAGATCCTAATGCCATTTTCCAAATTTGTTTGAAGTTTGGCTTGTAGGCGTTGACACAACCCAACATGTTTGTATTTAACAATTGCCTGTCAATTGAAGCTGCACATCATCACATTTTATGGAATGTAATGTTTCAGAAAAGTGTATTTGCAACTAGTCATACTATAAATAACACATCTTCACAAAGACTTGATAATATGGGGAAAAAAATATACAAATTATGATATAATGAAGACGTTAGAAGACAAAATAGTGTTGCTGCAAAACATTTGAAACACTTGACCAAGCTAACAATATAGATTATGATCTATATGTTCTCTTTACTAACATTTAGAGTACCATCTTTGCAAATTTTGTAGTGTGAATCATGGATTATTGGTTTGCTAGTTGTATTCATTAAATGAAAGATTGATTCAGATGTATAAGTCTTTTAAACTTATATTCAAAGTATAATAGGTAATGAACCCTTTAGTTTTTTGGTTTATTTTACTGATATTAAATTTTGCATTTTTGACTATTGAAATAACGATTCTCTAGCTACAGGTTCAGATTATTGCCCCAGTGGTTTTGACAACCCTGAGGTTTTAAGCCCCTAGTCCATGGAAACATAATTAAAAGGAAAAATATGGATTTTTACTATTAATTCAAATTTAAGTTTTATTGTCTTTGGAGCTAAAAACATCTAAAGCCATTTCCAACTTATTGAAGTTGGATAAAAATTTTATTCCTCTTCCCTCATTTCTGCCACACTGAAACCTCCCCTCAATTTTCTCTTATTTAACCCTATTTGGCATCTAAAGCTTTGGCTAGGGTTTTTCCGGATTGGGAGGTCCAAACATGTTTATTATTATATTTTTTGGTTTGCTTAATCCATTTGCATATTTTACCTTTGTTCTATTTGCTTGTACCTCATACTATTAGTTTTCAAGATATGCTTCTTGAAAAGACAATAGTGTCAAAAGTTAGGGGGAAAATCCCATCTATTTTGTGAATTACATGTGTGAGGGCATAGGTTGTTTGCATGATTATGAAAGGAGGTGACTGTAGATTATACATATGACTAATCAGAACTAGAGTTCTAATAGAAACATTGCCTTGTTTGGGACTGGCAGAGGTTTTGGGACATGAGCTCTTGATAATTTTCCTTATAGAGTTTGGACTATGTTGTGGTTCTTCATCAGATGGAATTTTTGTTTAGGGAAATGAAGTTTTAAGCATTTTCCTTGTAGAATTAGCACTATATCATACCTTTTCATCATATGGAATTTTTGTTGTTTATGTTCAAATTGAATCCTGATTTGTAGTCTTTTAGGATCTGGATTCTATGATGGAGCTTGTAACATGAGGGTTACAGAAGGATGAACTCTTGTTAGAGAATCTAATGTTAGTTAAATTTCAGTTTTCCAATTTGTAGGTTTGTTGTCCGTTTGTCTTTAAATAGTGGATTTTGTTTCTGATTAAGTTGGAAATGAATATTATGTTTACCATATGGTAAGCATGTTTGAAGCATCTATTATTAGTACTTCTGCATCCTTCAACTTAGGGCAATTCCTGGAAGTTTAAGGTATGTGAGAATTGGATGTGTCATTGGGACTAGTTGTTAGATCTGAAGCTAGGTCAATAGGAGGGCAAAAAAACTGGTTGAGGATGAACACTCCCTCGAGAATGCAAAAAAAAAAATTGGTTCACTTCCATGTGTTGTTTAAGTTATTTTCACAACCGTTATTGACTTGAACAAGGTAGCAACTATTTCATATTTTGAATGGATTAAATCAAAGTAATGAATCAATTTCATCACATCTTTTTGCTTGTGAAGGCATAATTTTGTGTTAACCCAAGAACATACCCACTTTGCTAGTTGGAAGAAGGAACTCTGAAAGTTAATATATTAATATTATTTATAAATGTTGTACTGTAGAGGATTCTATAGTGTGACATGATAGTGCCCATATTTTAATGTTGGATTGCTTTTACAGAGCCAAATGTACTTAATATCAAGCAGAAGGATGATGATTTGCACCAGCACCAGAATTTAACATTTAAATGTGTTATAGGTCAAGGCAAAGCTTCAAAAAGTTGATTTTATGGAGCTAAATGTACTTAATATGAAGCAGAAGGTTGATGATCTAAGTGCTCAGCTTAAGGATAGAATGTGAAGTAAACTATGGTCCTATGCACGATTCATGAGGTGAGCCCTAAATATCACAGAACCATAAAACAAAATGGTAAGTTCTTTACTATAATTCCTATTTTTTTGTTACAAGTGACTTAGGTATGAGATATACTTAGTATTTACTGTCTACTAACCTTAATGTGTGTGGCAAGCCTATTTAAGCTTGTTTGGTACAGCTATAACTTCTGGTCAAGTATTTTACGACAAATTTCTGAACAAAATGGAGGTTGTTATTTACGATATAACATAAATTTGAAGTTTGAAATATCCTAAATGATCCTATTAAGCAAAATTATTCAATTAAGAAATTTACTAAAGAAACTATGATAACAATTTGGAAGTAATATTAACCATGACAATACACCGATGATAAGGTTTACAAATTTGTTCTTGGTTGGTAACAGCCTTTAGAAAGTATCTTCTAAAAAGATAATGCCAATACAGTGGAACAAAGTTTCAATAATGGAAAAAGGTGACAGCAAGGCACATAAGACAAAGGATTCTTGCACATTTTCCTATTGTGGTTGGACATATGAGATCTAGAGCAATAGACAATTCGTTTATCTTGAAATTGGGACTCAATGCGCTTCTTCCTTGGTCTTCCGAGAGGGCATTTTATATGGGGAGGGTTAAGAGAGAAGAAAACTTCATTGGTGACAGATCGTACCAAACCATCAATATCCATTGATGGCATGTCATGGGTCTCTATACCAGATAAGGAGCTCGAGTAAATCAACTCTTGCATTGGGAATTTGTACCAATCTTGAACAAAATCAGCAACATTATGATCGATGGAAAGAATAACAGTTGTCTCATGTTCACAAGGGATTCCCAACATTTCCCAACCTCTACATGTGCAAGTACACTTCATAATGTCCACATTCAAGAAGGTCATCCTGATACAAACCCCAAATATTTCATTCATGAAATGAGTGACCGGATGCACCTCACCAATGGCAATTTTCTGCAGCACTTTGTCTTCAATTTTTGGCTTTATAGGCCCCTTCCAATTGTTCGATTCCTCTCCATGCTTAACAAGCATAGAACCTAACTTAGCCATTTGCTCCATTAAAAAGTTACAAATGGAGTGATGTCTTTCATTCCTTAAATAAGCATTAAACAACTTGGCAAAGTTTGTGGTCATTTTATCCCATCTTTGTTTTGGGAATTTTGACATAACCCAATGTTCGGGTGCATTTTCTTCAACCCATGTGGCCAAAGTGTTATTGTATTTCCATAGTTCAAACATGGAAACATTGTAATCATGCTCTAACCTTGCATAGACAATACTATCAAGGAATTGGAGTGCATTTTCTTTACCTTTGTTCCCTTTTGTGTTATGTTTGCTTAAAAAATAACTGAAATTCTCCTTCAAGTGACGGTAACAGTAAGCGTGGTTTTCCATCCCAAACACTTCAGGAACACTACGAAGGAGGACAAGATGTCTATCTGAGATAATAACGACTTCCTTATCTCCAACAACTTTCTTCAAGTTTTGCAAAAACTAAGACCAATCCTCATAATTTTCTGAGCTCATCACGCCAAAGGCTAAGGGGAACATGGAGTCATTAGCATCGTATGCGATGGCCAAAAATAACGCACCCTTATATGGGCCACTCTTACTGGCTTAGTCAATAGCAATGATTGGTCGACACCCCAGTGCAAACCCCTTGGATAGATATCGAATGAGCAACAAAGAGTTGCTCAAAATGCCTATCACTTGAGTGACTTAACTTAACAATGCTTCATGGATTTTTTGCAACCATTTTCTCACACATCCAAGGCAATAATTTGTAATAATATTTGGGCTCTCCATAAATGCGCTCATTCACCTTCTCCTTGAGATTCCATGCTTGAAGATACCTCAATCGCATCCCATGTTGCCTATGGAAGTCCTTACAAATTTGGCGGGGTTGGTAATCAAGAGTAGAATGTATGACATCATCAATAAGCAGTGAGGCACGATTGGATCTCACTAAAGGTTGGGATGAGGCAACATCTTCCAAACTATGGTTATGGAGGTTTCGAAATGTGTGAACCTGAATGATGTTCGAATCCCCTACTACAAGAGTAGTGACTTTCCAAGGACATTCATTAACTGTGCAGACTACTTTCATGTGTTTCATACTATTCCTCTTGAGGCAATAATGAAATCTACTAGCAATTGACATCAAATACACGACATCCCGAAACTCGACAGCATTGGGGAAGGTATGTCCACTACCTATAATGGAAATTTCAAATTGCCTTGAGTCACATTCAAGTATATTTGATTCAGCACATCTTTGGGAAAACCTATATGACCCAATTGTAAGAGAGTTAATATAGATGTCTATTGGTGGATCACCACCAGAGGAAACTACTTGTGCCGAATTCGAACCAACAATAGGGGTTAGGGCACTACAAATAAAACATAAAAAAAATAAATTCTTCATCCATCTACATATCTTTCAAAAGTTATTAGAGAAAGTGAATGTGATGTTGGTAAGGCCATATATACCTAGTTGGTGCGATACAGGTTGTAACAACTTCACTTGATGGAGAGACATAGACACGACAAAACATTTCATTGAATCTAAACATCATTAGTATGGCTACGTCATCATGCAATGGGAGTAGACATGATGGGTCAAACTTGACTGTGAATTTAAATTTAATTGAATTTCGATCAATGTTTAGTTCATCACACAATTTTGAAACGAAATCATTATGTGACATATGCGCGCTGACAACAATGCATCAGACCACCCTGATATTCTATGGACCCACCAGCAGACTTAACTAACTAACCGCCTTCATGAATGTAGCAAAACATGTCCCCTTCCATCTCTTTAATCATATAAAAACTTGTGACAAACAAAACGACAACAAAAGTAACTAGGGATTATGTATGAATATAAGATTTCTTTGTATTAAGGACCACTTTTTAATTATAATGATGTTGGATTAAATATCGTTATTGACTCATTTTGGCATTTAGTTTTGCACTTAACTAAAGTACTACTTAAGGTTGAGTATGGAAGTACCTACGGTTTGGTAAGCAGTTAAAGTCAATAGTGAGTTCGACAAACTTGAGTTTCACTATGACAGGCAATTTACATTATAAGGTAATATTAATAAATTTCATTCTTCCCCAAAACCTTGATATCTCATAAGATAAGGGAGATGCTCTTATCAAGTACACTAATGAGGCACCTTAACCCCTTTTCAAAACCTAAGGGGCATATATAACCTAATCTTAACGATACAAGTGTAACATTGAAATGTTTGAAGCTTAAACAAAAACTAAGGTACATGCATCCCACCTAACCTTGATATTCTTAGAATATATATAAAAATTCATGTAGAGAATAAGCATAGTGTGTTATCTAATAAAATGAAGCAATGCAATGTCTTTTTCATATATTTAAAGTTGGAAAATCCATCTAAAGATGGAGCATACACAAATAATGGAGTGATCAAGAAATTCAATAGGGAAAGAAAAATTGAAAGACGGTATGCCATGGAAATTAAAAATAATGCCACTCGAATAACAACGTGAGTTGATTTCATATATTAATGAACAACATACTTCAGTTATTTATGCTTAATGAGGCATCCAAGCACGTCATAAAAGTTTTAAAAAACAGAAAAAAAAAGGCGTAACATAAACATAGCCTATCAAAAGAAAGCCCTTAAGCAATAATGTGTATTTTCTATCTTAATCATGACCATAGAATTGAATGTTTTAAATGGTTCAAAGTACACAAAATATAACAAAAACCACACCTTCCTCTCTACAACCACCTTTAGTTTCTCCCAAAATGTATCTGTAAAACACACCAACATAAATAAAGATTAATTTAATTTGTATGCCAACTGAACTATGAGCTAAAAATAGACCTGCAGCAAAGTTCAATAAGCCCCTTAGCAATCTCCAAATTATTTTAAGTACTGATTTTCACAAAAGCTTTCAAGTGTAAGAAAAATTATTAATAGAAACTCGGTCCTTGAGGCATGGCTTAAGTGATAAAAGGGCAGGTTGGGTTTGTAGGAGGTTCTAAGTTCTAGTCATGAAAGGAGAAAAAATAAATAAATAAATTGAGAAGAAAAACTTTAGATGCAACTACTGAAGCCCAATTACATTTTTGTTAGATGTAGAAGGTTCCATGATACAAATAAAAAAATGTGTATGACTAGAAAACAAGGATGAGATTTCATTTGAGTGAGCACATTATAAGATTTAATTATCAAAGTATAAGCAGACAACATAACAGGATTTGAGACATGTTGGCTTTATCAAATTGTTTGTTAAACTTGGTAGCCAGTAGTTCAAGGTATTAATCAGTGACCGTGAATAGATAATGACAAGGAACCAAATAGATAACGAATGCTATATTTTATAGCCATTCTGTATAGACAAAACAGAGATTATTACAGAGTTGTATCAAAGCTTCCATTTGAACCTGCACTGGTTTCCTCATTTTGTTTGATTTGCCATCTTCATAAATTAGAGATTTACTAAACTTTTGGATGTTTATATTCTAGTATATCATTTCACCTCCTATGTTCTTGAGGAGGTTATTGACATGTCTCACTAATTATTGATGTTTCCCATAGGTTGGTGTTGGCATGTGCATGGAAGGAATTGAGCAAAACCCAATTGTTTATGAGCTGATGTCTGAAATGGCATTTTGCAATGAAAAGGTTCAACTTATGGTAATTTAACTCCCTAATTGCGTGGTAATTTAAGTTCCCTAATTGCTATTGAATACTAAAAAAAAAAAAAGGTGTTATTCTATACTCGAAGAAGTTTTGCTTGAGTTAATAATGATTAGAAAATTTTCTTTTTTTCCCTTTTGGTCACCAGTCTTTTACTCTTACACAAGGGTATTTGTGTCTAAAAGGATCCATATTTTAGTCATGTTCTAATAAAAACAAATAAATAGTCACAGTCATATAGGTTCATGCCCAAACCACATATCACTGAGGTGATTAACACAATAATCTAATGTTGTTTTTACTGTATTGATGGTTGATAATTTTTCTAGGAGATCTCTTATGTTCTCAAAAGTCTTGTCTTTATTTACTTTTTAATCAGCTTCTTTAACTTCCTATCGTGCATTTGCAGCCCCATCTAGTGATTGTTTGTGCCTTGAAAATTGAAAGATGCATTGTTAGAGCCAAAGTGGGAGAAGATTATATCTAAGGATATTAGAAGACAAATGCATAAGAGTTAATTTTTCTATTTTCCAGTTTGAAATTTCATATTGCTCTTTGATCTACTTAGGGTTAGTAGAAGAAACTTGTTGGATGCAAGTGGGTGTTTTTGCTTAGAAGTACAAAATAAATGAAACAGATCAGGTGTGATTAGCATCTAAAGGCTTCTTACAAAGACCCATAGGATTAACTATCTACTTAGGGTTAGTGGAAGAAACTTGCTAGATACAAGTGGGTGTTTTTGCTCAGGAGTACAAACTAGATGAAACAAATAAGGTGTGATTAGTGTCTAAAGGCTTCCTACAGAGACCCATAGGATTGACTATCATATGTCCTTTGGTTTGATGGGAAAAATGAATTTTCCCCTAGTTCTTTCTTTTACAGCCGAATACCAAAAAGCCTCATGATCTTAAATTTCCAAAACACCCTCTAAGATCAAATTTTCAAATTTTTTTTCAATATCTGAGGCTAGAACCATAGAAGTTCAACTATACTCCATAAGAAATGATACTCTGTCATGCAAAACTCATGGTGGACCCCTTGGTCACTAGTGGGCCCTACATGAATTTTGTGAAGTCTTTGTCCATCTTCATCACCTTGTCTCCTATGGTCTTTCCTATCTTCATCTTCTGTAGAGCTTTTCTAAATTCAAAATCCCACTTTCTCCGTTTTCATATTCTCTAGAGCTTCCATAACTTCAATAACCTAATTCTTTAATTATACTTTTATTTTCTAACCTTATGAGAACTAGAAAGCCTTCCAATAATTGATCAATGTTTATTTTTTCAATCTAGAATTGATAGACTGAAGTTTGGTGGCAATATTAATACTAAATGGTGCTTTTGTGTAAGCATAGACCAAAAAAATGCCACTTTCATTTATTCTTCCAGGGTGGATTTATTTTACTTGATTGTGATTCTATGAATGTATGTGTCCTATGAACATGACAAGGATCTTTTGGCATGCTCTACAAACCGTTTAAGCATTGTTATTTGGAATTATGGTCTCTTTTCCTTACCCCCACCCTTTATGAGTTGTATGCTTGATTTTAAATATTAGAATTTTAAATTTCCAAGTGCATGACTTGATTGATATGAAGCCTTGTATAACAGTGGTCTAAATTTTTGTTGATAATTGATGACATATGGTGTTTTATAATCGTGATTTTAAGTTATTTCTCTTGTAGGAATGGCTGAAAACCTACTACTATAGACGCTATGGTAAAACAGTTCATCATGTTGAAGCAGCATGGGAAATTCTTTATCGTACAATGCACTACTGTACAGATGGAATTGTTGTATGTTTTTGGGATAAATCAATTGGCCATGTTATAGTCACAATTTTTTTGTTTCCCTTTTGGAAGATTATTTTACAAAACGTCATTAATATTCTATGGAATGATTCATATATCCATGGTATTGTTGTCATGCCTTGATTGTATAGATTCACCTTATTCTTAAGAATATTAGTATATTCTAGTTGCAAGGAAAGACAATCTCAAAAATCTCTCATTCTCACAAGTTCAGTTTAATGAATTGAGCACCAAAAAGGCACTCAATTTGTCAGTGATACTTCATCATTTCTTCCTGTAAATTTTTAGTCCTTCGCTTGTAAAGAAGAATGAGAGGATCCCAAAGTTTTCGTGTGTTTGAGAATTTCTTCTCAGTTGGGGAATACTCCTTATGGTTGTTTATCCAGTGCATTTAGATTAAACTAATACTTATGGAGATGAATTTTCGAGGAGCCCGTAAATGACCAAATGTTTTTTTAATTTTTTTAATGTTTAATTTAGAAAAAATATGTGAAATAGCCTTTGAGCTAGTTTAGAGTCCTTGATCATTTCTTACTAGGTTCGTTTAAAGTAGACTTTGATAATGTAAAATTATAAATTTGCTCTACTAAATATACTTTAACTGCAATAATGCATATTTTCCAACTCCTCCTATTTGTGTATTGATAACTATAAAGCATCACCTGGTTGATGTAAGCATTTTGCATAAACACTAAAATATGGTTTGTTAATTGTTGCAAGATCATAACACATTTCATGGTTAATTTTCCAGATTGGGACCCATCCCGTAACCCAAGATTTGATATATCCAAAGAATAACATATAATACAGAAGATCCTTACACAAATTGGAAGAAGAAAAATTTTATTCCAAGAGACAAGTTCTGATTTGCCTTAGTCACATTTATGGTATTCTACTCATGAAGTGGTCAATGTTTTATGCCTATTTCTCGATGCTGGAAATGAGTTTCCAAAAGCTCCACATATAGGTAAAATTTCTAATTGAATATTTGTAAAATTGCAGTTGTCTTTTTCTTTCTTTTAATTCCTCTTTTTTGGGCAATAATGCATTCCAACTTAATCTTTGAAGCATGTGACCTATGACAACATTTTTCATTCAACGAATTGCAGTTGCTCTTTTGTTGAAGTACTTGTTTTAGTCATGGCAAATCCATGACTAAAACAAGTACATTGAGGATGATCTAATTGGGCTTCCACGTCTAATAAATAATCCTCATTAGACCCAGTGGAACACCTAGGGCTGTTCTAGCAATAAGAGGGACATTACTCAAGAGCCTAACTATTAGAAGAGACATTGAGGACGATCTTCGCTTTCTGGCTTAGGAAAACTTAAAGGGTTTTGTTAGATTCAAAAGAGCTTTTGAAGCACTAAAATCAATTGCACACAGCTATGGAAACAACAATGTGTGTGTTGCGAGCCATTCCTTAGGAGGTGGGTTTGCCCTCCAAGTGGGGAAACAGAAAAATGGGTTAAACTCTGCTTTTACATGCAATAAGTATGGAATTTTCTGTTACATCCAACAACTACAAAATATAAAGAATTATGGTGTATGAACAGTCAAGGACTAGCTAGCTTTCAATGAGTTGGAAACCAAGCAATTGATTTATAGTGCTAAGGATCAGCTCAATTTGCTAAATCGAAAAAACCAAAAAAAAAAAAAAAGACCATCTTAGTGTGACATTTTTTACATTAAAAAGCCTCAAGCAGTAAGCATCTTCTAAAATCAGTGTTCCATTGAGTCAACTCTTTTCCTATTGAATTGTGTTCATTTGTGCAAAACACCAAACATAACAAATGTGCAAACACTAGTTTTTTATTCTTTTTTATTCTTTTTTTTTGGTATTTTTAACACTTTATAAGGCTATTAAGTAGGCTCCAATAGACTACCCACATGAAATAATTAATTTCCAACTAAAATGGATTAAAAAATCTCACAATATCAAGTTATCAACTTGAAAAAAAGATCATGTTTAGCCAATAGAGAAATTATACAAATGAACTTCATGAGTTGATGGCATACCATGTTAGTTAAATCCTTGAATCTCAATTTCCCTTCCAGTCCCTTCATCTGAAGAATTTTACTCCTTCAACCGTCGTTATAAAAATGAATGTCAGAACAATTAACTTGCACATTTCTATTAGCAACAACCAATCTAGCATCCAATAGATAGAAATCAACATAAAATCATATAAAATAGTTGCAATGATACCGACCCATCTTCTAATGACTGGGAATTTGATTGTTTTGATGATTCCGAGTACGCTTGAACTTATGAAAAGTGAGTTGGAAAAAAAAGTTAGTGCAAGTATAAGCAATCCAGATTCGGACAATATACTTCAAACTATAATAGTTAATGGTAAGAGAACTGCACAGATGTAATACCATTGAATTGTATCACAGAAAATATCCATTAAGATTTTAAATTTTCCATAATAATTTTGAATAAAAAATCAAGATCAAGTTCCAATTTTGAATAATTTAAATATATTCATATCTCAATTGTCGAAAAAAATCAACCCCAACATAGAAGTCCAATCAATGATATTGTTAAGTATTTTTATTTTTATCACAACTTGAAATGCAATTGATGCAGAAGCCAATCTTAAAATACAAGCTTGATGCAAATCACTTTGTTATAGCACTTTTTTTTTTTTTTTTAACTTTTTAGGAAGTTGGAGAGACCCATGATTCTTGGTGACCAAGTATATACATGGGTGAGAATAAGTTCATAAACTATTCAAGCATATGTGCCATCAAATTACCTTATGAACTTGACCCGGTTACAAATTAAAATAAGGTTTCAATTTAGCTATATCGTATATTCTACAACTCTTCTCCACAATTGGTTCACCTTGAACATATGCAAGTTTTGTACATTTCCACTTTGCACATATGGTGGCATCACAGGTTCAGATTCTCCTCTACTAGGTGGTGGCCAGGAAAGTCTTCATCAAGAGATCATCTTAGGTTTTTATTGTTTAGAAAAGAAGAAATTCTTTGGAAATTTTATGCAACAAACTCATTTGCTTGAACATAGTTTAGAAAAAAGTAAGGTGATTACTACTCAAAAAGTACTCTTTTATAGCTTGTTATAAACTTTTTTAAACACTTTGAGTAGTATTTATTACCTTTTAACTCAATGGGCACATTAAGGACCCTTGAAAATGTTTCTAATCAGTTTTTAGCAAGTTTTGGTGTTTTTGATAGCTTTTTTATCATTAAAACGAGCCAAGAATGAGGGAGAATTGTGTATAGTCCATAGCAAAGCAAGTTGAAGCTCAAACACATGAAGAATCCAAGTTTTGGAGAGCTTCGTCGCCTTTGCCAAATTAATCAAGTATGCAAGGAAGAGAATCAGAGAAGAAATCTAACATCCAACAATTTTGCATGGTTATGTGAAATTTTCGCAAGCCTTGCGAAATGCCAAAAGGAGTACAAGTTGTAGGATAGAGAACAAGACTTTGGAAAATGAATTTCACACCCTGTGCGAAATTTCGCAAGCCTTGCGAAACTGAGGAAAATGAATTTCGCAACCCTTTGCAAAACCAAAGCTGAGGAAAATCAATTTCGCACCCTGTGCGAAATTTTGCAAGCATTGCGAAATCTTCCTGTGTAATCTTCAGATATTTTTGCACCGACTCCGTTAGATTTTTATCTCGAGATATTTTATGTAATTACCTATTCTCTCCTTGTAATCAGCTAAAGATATTTTTAGATATTTAGGATATCTAAATGAGGGGTTAAAAATATCTCTCTATATATGTCTTAAAATATCTCTTTTGTAATATCTCATAATATCAGAAGAAATTCCAAGGGATCACTTGTAAATTATTGTAGTAAGAAATACACAGAGCTTTGCTCTACCTTACCTTCTAACTTTGTTTTTAATTTTTTTTCTAGCCAAACAACCTCTAAGGATGAGTGGCTAGGTTTTTCGTTTCTTGGACTGAAGGAAGCTAGGTAAGGGATCTGCATATAAAGGTGGGAGTTTTCCTTCCTTTAAATGAGGAAAGTTGTGACCCGTTAATGGTTTTTATTTTTTTAAGGTTTAACTTAAAATCCCTTAAAATCACCTGGGCCAACACTTGGTAAGCTTTTCGGACTCCCTGGAGATCCATTAGTTATCTCTTGCGAGCCTCTAGGAGGTGGTTTAAAGGTAGGATTACCTAGAATAGCCAACACTTAGTAAGCTTTTCGAACTCCCTGAAGACCCATTAGTTATCTCTTATGAGCTTTCGAAGGGTAATCCAAGGTTAAGATCACCTTGAATGGCCAATACTAGGTGAGAGGTACGAGCCATTGAAAGATGATTCATAGTGAGAGGTTTTTAGTGTTTGAAACCATTAATGGGAAGCAACTGCAGTCTTTCATAGACCAGTGGGATCAAAACTTAATTGCAAAATACACACTGGTTCGGGAGATAACCATTCTTTATGTTATTATCCCCAACACGAGGAAAAGATACGGAATCTTCCCCTTTTGTCTAAGGAACCTGAACCTAGTGACCTAAAACTCCAAGAAACCTTTTCTTTGTAATTAATATCAGTTACTATTTTTGGTTAGCTTAAAACCAAACCTTTTCAACCAAAATTATGTTTTCTTTTAAAGCTAACTCATAAAAGAAACATCACCATTTCAGTACTTTAAATATGTCACGTGTGATATGAAAACCCATCCCTGTGGATGATCCTAGAACCACTATACTATGCTAGCTATGCTACCCTAGTATATGGTGAATTAGGTTTATAAATTTTGTTGATAACTCCTGTCTGAGGACTGAATCAAGTAGATCACTAATTGGGGACGAATCATAAGGGCATTTGTGCAACCAACTTCATTGGAAATTTAGTTCCAAGAAACATTATGGCAAGTCTAATCTTTTCTCTTTTAGTGAGGCAATCAGTTTGTTTAAATGTTTTTGCCAATGTGGACATGTATAAGAACTGTGTCATTTTTCTCCAAAAGAAAAGGTGTTTTATGATGTGCACTCTACTCTTGAAGAGCTCACAATAAGGTTATTTTACATTTCAAACCTATTTATTTCTTTCCTTTTTCCACCCATATCAACACATCTACTACCATCCTTAACCTGAGGCACACCTAGATATGTTTGTGGTTGCATGTGTTTGTGTTTGTATCAAATTGCTCAAAAATAAATAAATAAATAAATGTTTGTGTTTGTATCAATGAATACTAGACATAGGTAGCTAGCTAGTGTTGCACATTTAGAAGTAATGAGGAATATAGAGAGAAAGGAAATGGATCCAAGGGGTGTAAAAAACTCAAGGTTGGTCCTTACTAAGTCCAAGTGTTTTGAGCTTAAAGCTAGACGAGTCAAGGGGTAGAGGAGTGTGTATATATAATGGAAAAAGGTAAAGGTTATCAGAGATGGATCAAAATGAGTAGAGGAGTGTTGGACTGGCTTTTGAAGTCCTTGGATTCATGCCATAACTAGATAGGGGAAAAGCTCTTCAAGACTGAGATGACCACATATACCAACCTCAAATTTTTTGACATCAACTATTAAGCTTCTAATTCACAGTGACAACTAATTAAGACATCTCCTAACAATACCACATTTAAGTAAAACCAAATATATCTCATTCTAACTGCATGCTTAACCTTTTCTCTAGACCTAAAATTTATTTTTACGTATTCATATCTATGTATGTTTTATTAGAAAATATATAGGAACAAGAAAACAGTTTGAATATTTAAATTTTCATGACCGGTATACATGTTTTCTATGACAAGTTTGCTAAACATGTAATTTGTTATAAATTAAATAACATGTATACACAAACTAGTTAAAAACCTAGCATTACATAAAACACTATGGGGTGAACAAATGATATTCATCTCATCATAGACGCATAAAGGACCTTCATCAAACAAAAAAAAAAAAAACTCTTTATGATTTCCAAACTACCATATATGCAGGCAATAATCCAAATAACCACATTAACAAGTACTTATGAAAATACTATTTACAATTTTAAATCGATTAAATTGTCAAAAGAGAGTAGGTTTTACACATTATTACTTCACATACTGCAGTATTGTTCCACATTTCATATTCAGTGGCTTGTAATTGAAAAATAGTTTCTAGGTAAATGCACAGTATATGTAGTACTAGGAAACAAACATCTTTACCTTAAACTTTGTCCCAACACTTTGCTTCTGCGAATCAAATGCACCTAAGGATAAATGACTAGCTTGCTTCTGGGAGTGGTCGAGCAAATTAGAGGCAAACAACTGATGAAGCTTGCAACTACATGATAAGAGGAGTTGGATCAAATTAGAGTGAAGAGGATCTATATTCTTTTCCAGTAAGCCACTTGTATCATAAAGAACCTAGCAAACCTCCAAATATCAATAAATACGTACACAACGATAAATCCTGATTTTTGAAGGGTTTTAATGAATTAATCAAATCAAATCAGCTAAGACAAGTACAAAGTAATATTTTATAAGCATTTGGCTAGTAGGTAATCGTCACTATGCTAATTTGATCAAGATAAGAGAAATCTACAAACCATGTAACCATTAAACCTCTTTAACAAGTGATCAACATCAAGTCAACTACCCTATGTTTGAATTAACCTAAATGTCACCACATCATCAGATAAATTACAATTTTTGTACACAATGCCAATCTCAGGATGAGAATTAATTTAGAAATTACAACCATGCAATCACAGAAGCTACTTTCTTATAAGGAACAACTTGTTTAGTATTAAAAGACTCCTACCTTTCAAAACTCCTACTCGTTTCCCTAAACAAATGGTAGACACTTTGTAAGATAAACCTTATTCTC
>JAJJMJ010011681.1:0-13960 GCA_022059055.1 Vitis cinerea | reverse complement strand
ATAAGAGTCTAGCTTTTAGGGTTTCTTCCGATTTGTTTTTTTTTTTTTTAATAATTTTTTTAAACTCTTCCCTCCTCGCTTGTCTTTCATTTATTAGCGGCTCTCTTTATCAAATTTTAAGATTGTCATTTTTTTTTTCTAAACCATAATCCCATTTCAAATTTTTAACCTCACCATATCTTTTTCTACAAGCATAAATATGAGAACATACCAAACCCTCTCCTCCACCTTTAATGTTATGGCACAAAATAAATATCTTATTAACTTTAAATTTTCACGTACTTATACTCTATATGACATATAAAACACTTTTTCGATTTATGTTTGGTTCGAAAAGTATCAATGGAAAACAATGTGAAGAAAAAATAGTTATGTTATGTTTGGTTTTACCCTTAGAAATTTAAAAGAAAATTAAATAGAATTAAAATTGTTTAATTTTTATATAATTTAGGAAAATAAATTAAATAAATTTAAAGAAATATATAAAAATAATTTATTAACTTTAAAATTTTATTATTATTATTTTTTATTTTTTTCCTCATTTATTCCCTCAAATTTTTTGAAATTAAACATAGCCTTAAAGTTTCTTATATAAATGCTTAATAGATGATTTTTTTAAAAATACTTTTAAATTAAATACCTCAATTAAGAATGCGTCTGAGAATGATTTTAAAAAACATCTTTAACATTTTTAATATTTAAATGATAAAAAAATTTAAGTATTAGAAATATTAAAGACGCTTCTTAGAATTACTATCAAATGAGGTCTAAGAGCGTATTTGATAATGATTATGAAAATTATTTTTAATATTTTTAATATTTAAAAATAAAAATTTTCAATGTTTGAAATGTTAAAAAATATTTTTTAAATTACTATCAAATGCATTCTAAAAAATGTTTTAAATAGAAACACTTCCAAATGCAGTGTTTTTTAAAAATACTCTAAAATAAATTCTAAATATATTTGATAAAGCAACTTCTAAGTATTAAATCAAAATAATTACTTTATTAAATCTCGATTGGCCCAAAAATTTGTTTCCAATTTATTTTTATATTAGTTTTAAGTTCAATTTTATTCTTAAATTTTAAATTTAATTACATTTGAATTTTTTTTCCTAAATCTTACCTCTTAATTTTTAGTTTTTATTATTTTATTTTTAGTTTTTACGTTATCTTTTATTTTTTTATTATTATATTTTTTTTTAGTTTTTATTTATTTTCATTTTCTTCATTTCTTTTTTCTTTTTTTCTCTCTCCTCTCTCTTCCCCTACCCTACCCACACTCTCCCTCCTGCCCATTTCTTCCTCCCCAAATTTCCCACGGTAAGAGAAAACCCTCCTCCACACTCTCTCCTGTTCTCTCTTCTCTCCCATTCCCTTTTCCTTGCCTTTTTTTCTCTCATTTTTTTCCTCTAATTTTCCCATTCCATTTTCCCCCTCTCTTCCCATTGTTCCCAACTCCCACGACCTCACAGGAGCTGTCCTCCTCTCTCCTTCATTTTCCTTTTCTTTTTCTCCATTTTTTTTTCTTCTTTTCGATTTTCCTTCCCACCGTTTCTCCCCAGCTCCGACTGCCACA
This sequence comes from Vitis cinerea, assembly GCA_022059055.1. Classification (NCBI taxonomy): domain Eukaryota; kingdom Viridiplantae; phylum Streptophyta; class Magnoliopsida; order Vitales; family Vitaceae; genus Vitis; species Vitis cinerea. The sequence goes on along the minus strand of JAJJMJ010011681.1, from coordinate 12,381 downwards.
CGGCCACACCCCTTTCCCCTCTCCATTTTCCCTTTCATTTTTATTTTATTTTATTTTATTTTTTTTCTTTCCCATAAAACCCACGACACCCATGGCACCTAAGCCCACTGCATCTTGACGCCCAATCTTTTTGTCTCCTAGGGTTTCAACTATGAGTTATTGATTATTTATTTATTTATATTTATTCCCTCTTTGATTAATCTTTTTGTCTCCTAGGGTTTCACTATGAGGTATTGATTTTTTATTTATTTATATTTATTCCCGCCTTGATTTCCACAGTAATTGTTTTCCTTGTCTCCCAGGGTTTCAACTATGAGATATGATTATTTATTTATTTATTTATTTATATTTATTATTAATCTTTTTGTCTACTAGGGTTTCACTATGAGGTATTGATTATTTATTTATTTATTTATTTATATTTATTCCCTCTTTGATTTCTACAGTAATTGTTTTCAGTATTGGGTTTGGTTCTTGGGCTTTGGACATGTGTTTTGGACCTCTTTTGTATGGACTGTTTTGAGAAGTTATATGCATGGATGAAAATTTTTTGTATCGAAGAGGTTATGGAAATGATATTTGAAAATATGGTTCTGGATCAGAGGTTATGAAACTATATTTAGTGGAGAAATATCAATTTGGCGAAATTTCAATCAACCCAAATAAAAGGTTTGGGGTTTAGCTCAGCTTACCACTAGGCAAGTTTGATCCTTATTAAATATGATGTACTAAACATATATATACAAAGTCATCATATAAAAAAAAAATTAAAAAAATATTTTAGAGAGTAAATTAATTATAATTATTTTATAATTAAATGTAAAAATTTCTTTTAATTGATTATAAAAAAATATAAAAATTATCATGATAATTTTTTTCAATGTGTTTTTAATATCATTAATAAATTAATTAAATATTAAAAAAATTATACATATATTAAAATTCATTTTATATCATTTAATACAATTGAATTAAATGGATTATAATTTTAATATTAATATTAATATATTTTAAAATTAGACATATTATAATCAAATATCATAATATTATTATGAAATAATATTTGATATAATTTAATAATAAATATATATTTATAAAATTCATATTTTTATCAATGCATATAATATTATTATCAAATATTATAAATCATATTATACATATATCAAATTTTTTAATAAAATAATTTTAAAATATTTATTATACTTCTAATTATATTTTTATGATTTTTTTTTTATATTTTTATAAATTTTGATCAATTTTAAACTTATAATATTGTTTTTTAAAATATCTGGTAATATATTCATGATTATTAATATTTTTATTTTTGGTTATATGTAAATATCAGTTCGGGTTTGCTTTGGGACTCAGACCTAATTGCAAGATTGATTTGGGTTCCAGTTCCATTTTACCTGTTGATATTTGGGCTTCTATTAATGCTTGTCTTTTCACAGATCGGAGAATATGAGGAAACAAATGGTACATGCTTGGGTTTCTCATAAGGCCGTAAGTGTAGTTCCAACTTAACCAAGAAAATGCATATTTGTGGGCTGGTTTGGCGTTGACAAATCGTATGAAAAAATAAATAAAAGACAAATTACTAGATCTGCAATTTTGGGGCTTGTAATTTGTCTTTTATTTATTTTTTCATACGATTTGTGGAGAACGGTGGAATAGGGCGTGGCCGCCATCTCCGCCCAGTAGTTTTTTTTTCCTTTTTTTCGTATCAGAAAAAAAAAATTAATGAAGAAAAAAAAAAAGAAGGCTATTTTGATAATTTTATATATTCTTTATTAAAAGAAAAAAAAAAGGGATGGATGTCGTGGATTTATTTAATAATTGGCCCGGAGCAATCTAGACTGTCATTATCGATCTTGTTTGTATGTTGCTTCTAGATGGGTCATTCATGGTATTTTTGGTCCCATATTGAAATTGTCGAGGTCGATTACTTTACACCTTTTAATGGTCAAGATGCATAGTTGCGTATAGATTTTTCTTTTTCTTTGTCTTTTCCTACGCCTGGTAATCTGGTATGGAAGGGGCCTGAATCCTTTCAAAATGATGAAATATGTGACAAGATTACCAGTAAACAAGGGCTAAATATATATTGGAATTCAAATTCTTGGCCAAGTATATATATATAAAAGGTGTAGCAATCCCATACCTTGTGTGCATGCCTCAACCACCTCTACTTGTTTATCATGTGCTCTCATATACACCCTTTTATCACGTGCTCTGCCCATTTTTTTCCTGTTTACAGTGCATTGCTATTTGCTCCAATCATATATAAGTTACTAGTTTCGATTTTGGATGAAGAAGTAGAGAAAGTTAGTAGTCATATAATGATCGGGTATTTTATACCACGTTAGTATTTCTATTTTGAAAAGTCTTATTTTGAGTGATGGTTGAAAAGTCAAAAAGAAAAGTGTCTAAAGAACACGTGTTAGTTTTGGATTTATGAAATTCGATTTATTATGTTGGTCAATTAGACGACTTAGAAATTTTATGTCATGTCAGTCTTAGGGTAGAAATTTCTTAGGATTTTAGTAATTGAGAATTTCTGGAAAAGAAAAACAAAAACGAAAATGAAAAGTTAATTAATTAAAATTAATTAGAATTAATAAAATATATATATTAATTAATTAAATTAAATTCCTTATTAATAAAATTGAGAAAATATTAAATTGTGTGTTATATAAAAAAAAATGAAATGAAATTAGAAATGGAAAATAACAAAATGAAAATAAAGAGAAAAAAAAAACAAAAATGTAAAGGAATTAATTTGGGCTCGGATGAAATGGGGTTTTAAAAGAAAAATGAGAATTAGTTATTAGGTTTTTGAACTATGGGCTGGGCTTGAGTGGACGGGTGGTAAGTGGATTAAAATTGTAAAAAGAAAGGAAAACATGGGAATTAGTTATTGGGTTTTGAACCTTGGGCTAGGCTTGAGTGGACTAATGGTAAGTGGATTAAAAGGAAAAGAAATGGGCTTGGTAAAAAGGAAAGGGAAACAATAGCAGATCGGGTGAGAAAAGGAGGCGTGGCATTATGGGAAATTTCATCTCCCTGGAACTTTGACCGGCCGTTTGGGTGGCCAAACGACCTCTGTTTCGGCTCAGATTTTGAGAGGGTGCTTTACTCGATGGGAGGAACAATCCTACGGTGGCTAATCATGGTTTTAATGGTTGAATTCTTAGATATGTGGTAGGGGAACCTAACCCTAAAATTAAATTTAATGTGTTTTTCCTTTTAAAAAAATTGTAAATATTGTCATTATGAGTTAAGTAGGAAATATGGGTGTTCTATGAATTTTTCTGGATTATTTGGAATTTGTTTGGAATTTTTTGTAATTGCCGGGAAATTGCTTTTGGTTGATAATTAATCGTTTTGAATTGTTAAAAATTATTAGAAGGGTTGAAAAATTCTGAAATTAGGGTTTAATTTCAAATATAGTGATTTGTGAATTTTTGGGCATTGGTTAGAATATTTTCGTAATTTTTAAGGTGGTAAGTTAGTTAATTTCGAATATTAAAAATTATTTGAAGGGTTGAAAATTTCCGAAATTAGGGTTTAATTTCAAAAATAGTGATTTGTGAATTTTTGGGCATTAGTTATAATATTTTTGGAATTTTTATTGTGGAAAGTTAGTTAATTTCGAATATTAGAAATTATTAGAATGGTTAAAAAATTCCCGTAAGTGTGGTATAATTTCAAGTTATTAATATGCAAATTTTTGAATATTTATTTGGGATATTTTCTGAAATTTTAATGTGGAAAATTATTTTATTGAATTATTGGGGAATGTTGAAATTGTTGAAATTATTGAGGAACTTTGGAATTGTGGCATTCATTTGCATCATGGTTATGTGAAAGAAATTACGAAAATTGTGAAAAGTATATGAAATGGAAAAAAAATGAAATAGTGATGAAAAGTGAAAGCCCGTGTGAGGCGAATTAAGAAGGGAGACAGATCCTAAGGTGAAAGACTCAAAAGTTACCTCGGGAAGACTCCGAATGGGGAGTGTATTTGGGTGCGGACGCGTATCATTCGGTGAAAGCCCGAAAACAATAGTACATTATATGACTATGTGTCACACGTTTATGTGCATTCATTTAATTGTTAAATGTTGTGAAATTGTGTATAATATTAAATATTAAACTATGTGGTTTGATTGATACTGTTGAATTATTCATGTTGTGTTGAAGTGTTCTTTTCGTATTCTTTGGAACTTAGTAATCCCCTTAACCCCTTGGGTGTTAGGCATCCTACTGAGCAATGTGGAAATACTCACCCCTTCCTTTTTACACCTTTTTAGATGCAGATATCACTCTTGAGGATCTACAGGTGGGCATGGAGGACTTCAGGATGCTCCTGGAGCGGCCTAGTGGATTTTGGGATTTTGTTTTAGTAATTATGACTTATGAATTTGTTATGAAGCTTTATTTTGATTAAGTTGTGAACTTTTATTTTTGGACTATAATGAATATTTATTAAACCTTGTTGTTTCGAGTAGTTTTGGAATATTGTAGTTTATGAGAATTCTAGTGGGATGTATGTGAAAAAAAAAAAATCCAGAGTGTTTTGGTTGACTGCCAACGTGAAATAGGAGGGACCCTTGGGATCAAACCTTTGACTGTCAACGTGACAAGTCGTTTGTTGATGTTTTCTAATAATTGCTTTTAAAAAATGATTTTTAAATTAAAAAAATGATTTTTTAATATTTTATAAAAATAAAAAAGTTTGACAAGTCATTTTTTAAAATTAAAAATTAAAAACTTATTTGAACAAGTTGTTTGTAAAAAACAATTTTTTTTTTTTTGGCTTTGTAAAAATATTACAAATTTAATTTTTATAATATAAATTAAATTTAATTCAAGTCTTATTAAAAATGAAAATAGTTTCGTAATTATAAATATATTAAAAATAAATAGATAATTTTTAGTAAAATATGAATAATAATTTATAATAAAATGATAAATTATATATATACATATTTAAAAAAAATGCTATTTTAGTATATGTTAGAAACATGAGGATATTAACATCTTTTTTTTTTTGTTAAAAATAAATAATAATTTTAATAATATTTTATTTAAAATGAATAGTGAATTAAGTTTATTTAAAAATATATTTGTACATATAGGAGAAACATTAAAGTTATGACTCATACTATATCAGTTTTGATTTTTTTTTTTAATGATTAGATCTATTTTTTGAGTTTTAAATTATTTTAAAAAATTTTTAAACTCATTAATAAATTTAATACAAAGTATTGTTTAATTTGAAGGTCATTTTTATAGCAAAAAAGTTTATAAAAATATAATTATGTGCAAAAAGAAATATTAGAGCCATTATGAACAAATTTTTATTCATATATTTATTGTATTAATGAATATTTTATTTGAGTTTCAAATTATATTTAAAAATTACTAAACTTGTTAATAAATCTAACACATTAAGTCTTGTTAAAAAACTTAAAAAATAATAATTTTACATAGAAGTGAAATAATAGTCATTTTAGACCAATTTTTACCTATGAATTTTTGGTATTGAATGATTCATTATTTGAGTTTTAAGTTATTTTAAAAAATTATTAGACTCGTTAATGAATTAAATGAATTAAGTATTGTATAAATTAGAGTTCATTTTCCCTAGTAAAAATAATAATAATTCTATATAAAAAAAGTAATAATAAAGTGGTTTAAACCAACTTTTATCAATAAACTTTTAGTATTGATTAGTTTATTATTTGGCTTTTAAATTATTTTAAAAAATTATTAGACTCATTAATAAATTTAATATATTAAGTATTACCTAATTTGGAATAATATATATATATATATGAAAAAGAAACTAACTCAACATTTGAAATAAATTTTGATCTATTACTTACTAATGTTCTTGAATTCCATGACTTTTTAATATTAATTAAATTGATTTTCTAGTTTAAAATTATTTTTTAAAATCAATAAATTTTATATATTAAATACAATTTGATTTGAAATTTATTTGCTTAATGAAGTTTTTTTAAAAAAATTAAAAGAAGTTCAGAAAAATACATGTGATTTAAGGAAAAATCATATTTAAAGATTTTCGATATTTGCATTAGATTGTGGAGAAAGAAAATGAATCATATAATGTTCAATTTTATTTATTTTTTAAAATTTTCCATGTTTTTATTTTTCTAAATAATGAAAACAACTTTTACCTATTCTCTTAAAAGTGTTTTTTATTTCACTTTGTTTTTAAAAACTATTTCCAAAAGAGAATAACAATAAAATGATGTTAGGAATTTTTAAAAACAATTTTTTATTTTTAAAAATAAAAAACTATTTTTAAATCACATGATTAAACAAACTCTTAATTTCAATTTGAGATGTTATATGTTTTACATGAATTAAACCCATCATTTAGGATTGTTAATTTAAATTTACAGTGGAAGCAATAAGTGAGCCTATAAAGTTTGCGTTCATTCATTCATTTAACAAAATTTCAATCCCAACTATGGTTTAGATCCTTGGCATGAGATATTGGAGGAAAGTTAAAGTAAAATATATTGATTTTAAATATGTTGCATGCGAAACGCTGATATTTAAGATATTTTTTACTCAAAAAATTGAACAAGAAATTTTTTACTGGACATCAAGGACATGCCAAAAGTCGATTAGGTGTTCGACTTCATGTTCGGGCTGCAAGGATGGGCCCAAATGGAGTTGAGGCGCTAAGGAGTATAGGACCTACCTGAAGCCATTGCGACAATAGATTGCCTAGTCGATTATCAACTGGATGCTTCGTCTTCTATGAGTTAGAAAAGGAATGGGTTGTAGCAGCAGCAGCATAGACAAGGCAAACAAGGGGAATCCAAAGCCTCTAAGAAGAATGAAGGCAAGAAGGGAAATAAGGTTAAGACGGCTCCAGACCAGGTGGCGGAGAAGTCCACCATAGTGCAAACAACCAAAGGTAGTGGGTTGTTTCATTTGCAATAGTCCATACTAGGCCAAAGATTGTCCCAAAAGGGAAAAGCTAAATGCCCTGGTGGTAGGAGAGGGAAGTGACAACAGTGAGTTGAAAGTCACTCTATGAATGAACCATCTTCAATTGCTGAATGCAATTCGGCCAGAGCAAACCTATAAGAGATTGATGCATATCGAGATCGAGATGGGTGGTCCACAAGTGGTGACCTTAGTGGATAGTGGGGTAACCCACAATTTTGTTTCGCCTAGAGAAGGAATAAGGTTAGATCTAAAACTGTGCAAGGATAGCAGCAAGTTGAAGGCTATGAAGAGCAAAGCACAAGAAACACAAGGCCTGGCTAAAGATATGGCTATTTAGATGGGCAGATGGAAAGATGCGGTTAATCTACTCAATATCCCTTTAGATGACTTTGACTCAATTATGGGTAATGGATTCTTTGTGAAGGCAAAAGTGATGGTGTTGTCACACTTGAATGGGTTGATTTTCCATGGATGAAACTCAACATTGCTTTGTGCAATGATTAAGTAAGGTGCCAAAGAGGGCTAAGTCATCCAGTAAGAGTAGGCTATTCAAGTGGAGAAGGGATTGAAAAAAGGTTTAAGGACCTATGCTGCCACATTAATGGAAAGCAAGTCAGATTGTGTTAAGGGAATTCTTGATGTTGTTCTGAAAGAGGTGCAAAAATCCACTAATGTGAGGCCCAATGACCAATAAGTTGACATAGCGCAAGGAGCACAAGAGACCCACAAGGCTACATCCAAGCAGATGGAAGGCATTGCTAGAATGGAAGTTCCAGATCAGAAGGAATCGGGAACATGAGAGGTTGTCCAAGGATATCAAGGTAACTTAAGTCAGCGAGAGCTTCAACTCCTTTAGGTGGAGGTGGTTTGTCAGCACCCACACCCTTACCCGGACACTAAAGTTACTAAGGGCCTCATGGGTAAACACATTGCACCTATGGGGGAAGGCTTAAGGAAAGAGACAAGGTGATGGAGGGTTTGAGGCATCAGAAAGGCGAAGTGTCATAGCACTTGGGCAAGTGTGAGGTGCCACACACAAGTCGTGCGCATAGGGCGCGCACACAGCAGCTGCATGCACAGGCAGCGCACAGCAGTGCGCATGCATGGGCCGCGCACACAAGCAACATGAGGGTTAGGAGTTCTATATTTTTTTTTTAATTATTTAATAAATTCATTATTCCTCCTCCTGCATACGTGATACTCCTCCATAAACATCTATAATTGATGTTAGGTGACACGCTTGGATTCACCTCACAAGTCACAACATGATCATTATTTTAGATGCCTGGAACAATTGGCTCATATTGGCGAAATTTCATTGCTGAAATTTTTCTAAAAGTTGATAATATGACAAGATATTTACATATTGCCATGAAATTAGTATAATATATTGTAGATGACGACCATATTATATGTTTGCATATAACATTATTATTATTTAATTTTGGAATATTTAAATTTGGTAAAAAATTAGTATTAATTTTTATGGCAACTGCATAACTTATGTGCATGCCTCAATCAACACGTGCTTTCATATTAACCTAATTTTCATGTTTATTGTGCGTCAATTATGTATAAATTTATTTCAATTTTAGACAAAGCAAAAGAGAGTTCATTTTGGGATGTTAGATGTTTTGTATGAATTAAGCCTATGGTTTAGGAAATAATGACAGTGTAATTTCAATTAAAAGTGGTGAAGCAACAAGTAAGCCTACAGAGTTAGCTTCCTTTAGTTGGTTTGACTCCTTTTCACTTCGATTTTGCATGGGATATGGGAGGAAAATTAAAGTAAAATGGATTGTTTTTAAATATATTACACGATAATTTTATTTATTATTTTCTTTTATGAAAATAGAAAATAAATGGAAATTTTATTCGTTATTTTCTTTTATTAAAATAAAAAATAAATGGAAATAGAATAAGAATTTTACTCCAATTTTCTAAAAAATTTACTCTAATTTTCTTTTATTTTCTTGAGATATTTGAGAAAAAAAAAGTTTGTATTCAAACAAAAAAAACATGAAGAAGAATATATGGATGAGAAGTTCTGTTTTAAAATTAAATAATTGATGTAATTTAAATGATATTTTATTTTCTTTGTGAGAAAGTAAATATGATTTTAATTATTAATATAATTATTATAAAATAAAATATATTCAAGATAACCACAAAATAAATAAAAATTATAAAAAGTTAATTTTTATGAAATAATTAAAATCAAGTTTAGGTATATAAAAAATTACAAAATTACCTAACAATTCACGGACGCATTCTAGAAACAAACAAACAAACATGCTACATAGTCAAATCCAAAAAAGGAGAAAGCAAGAAACAGAGAGTGTCACTCAAAACGTCATATCTACCTACGCAAGCCTACTACGCACTCAAATCCAGAAAAGGAGAAAGCAAGAAAGAGAGTGTGTCACTCAAAAAGCCAAATGTTCCTACGCTCTCACTTTTGGGCCTTTGGCTGTATTATGGTAGTTTCATACAGCACTCAAACATATGAAAACAACTTTGACCGTTAATATTAAATAATTATTTTAGAAATTATTCTACATAAAATAGTTCGCCAAACATATAGGCTATGTTTGGTTCCCGAAAAATTTGAGCGAAAGAAAATGCAAAGGAAAAGTAGAAGAAAAGAAAAAGTGAAGGAAAATAAAAAAATAGATTAAAAGTTGATAAATTATTTTTTTTGTTACTTTAAACTCATTTTATTTATTTTAACTCATCAATATAAAGATTAAATAATTTAAAAATACATAAGTTTTTAATTAGTTTTAATTATATTTGATTTTATTTGATATTTTTTATAGGACAATCAAACATGAGAAAATCATTTTCCTTAGCATTTTTTTTCTTTCCTTTGTACTTTTCGGGAACCAAACATAGCCATAAAAACCCCAAGATTCTGCACCACTCATTTCACAACAAGAAGTCAGTACTCATGATTCATCTACCTCTCCATTTCAATATAGTAAAATCTCAATAAATAACTATTTAATAAATTAGTAATCTCCTCCAAATAATAAAACCTTAAAACAAAAATCTTTAGACAAATATGAACATAATGTACTCTTTTCTTTGGATGCATTATAACATTTTTTTTTTTTAAATCTTTGGCTTTTTCGAAGCCCCAAGAAAAGCAATGTTTAAATAATTTTAAATCCGTAGATTAAGCAAAGTGTTTCTTATCATACAAATATGCATGTGAAACAAAACTTTTATAGATATAAAGGTTTTGGTTGGGCTTGGGATTTGTGATCGTATCTTTTAAATTAATAATATCCAAATTATTATAAATATTTTATAATAATTTGTGTTTGGATGATAATATTATAATCATATTTGTACTCTTACCATGATATCATCCCCATAGCATATAAAAAAGGTTAATGAATTAAAACAGTCATACCTAATAATTAGCCTATCCTCTTTTTTTATTTCTTTATTTATTTATTTTTAAATGTTCACATTTATTTTATAACACAAACTTACTTTTAACGGCTAATTATTTTTAACAATTACAATTCATGTGTCTTAAATGCTGTAGGCAGCAAATTTGTGAAGAACGGTGGAATCGGACATGGCCGCCATCGACACCCGGTAAGTTTTTTTTCCCTTTTTTCCGTCTCAGACAAGAAAGAAAAATGAATGAAACACTATTTTGATAATTTTATATTTTTTTTTATTAAAAGAAGAAAAAGGATGAATGTCGGGGATGTATTTAATAATTCTCTTAATTTTTTGTGCCTAGTCTAGATGCTGAGTTGGGAACGAGAGAATTACCAAATAAGGTGGGTTGTGGTGAAAATGACCCAAGAAAGGGTCATCATTCTACACCTTTATAATGATTTTGTACCCGACAAAGTGCAAAAATTCCTCGCCATTTGTGTTAATAATGGTAAAAATACCAAAAACACCCTTCAACAACCCAATAAAAAAAAAATATATAAAGTTTTGGATACCCAAGTGACGAAGTCTCCAGCAAGCTTCCTTTTGTCCATTTGTGCATATTCTTAAAGAAAATCTAATAGATATCATTTGATTTGGACTATTAAGCGCTTTCCGATGTTCTAGGAAAAGTAATCATCTTAATGTTGTTTTTAATAGCATTTGAGATGAGTACATGAGTACATAAGGAATTTGAAACGATTTGACTTTAACTAGAAGTCGTAAAAGTTCCATTATGAAATAGCTTCTTACATAAGCCAAAATAAGGTTTTTATAATAGGCAGCATTATACCACCTTTTATATGGAGTTCTTTTAGAAATAATATGTGATATTGTACATGGATTTCTCTTCAAAAAAAAAAACATAATGGTCAAATTGAACTTGATTAATTTAAGTAATATGGTACAATTTCTTCAAAAAAATGAACTTAATTTAAGTTTTGACGTTGGCTATTTGGATTTTGATGCGTGACACATGTCATAGTCTAGGCCAGAGTTGTGGCTCTGGCATAGGTTAGACTTGGATTTTCAAGCTTAGGTTTGGACCTCCACATTTGGTGACAGTTTTTTTAATTGATTTTTTTTCTTTTTTGTTTCTTTTTTATAAATCATCAACCTTCCATGACCAACTCCTTAGGACCCAAACCGAGGAATGTTAGATAAGTATATGAATGCTTAAACCTTTCATTACCAATCCTTTAGGACATGGAGGAATGTTTGGTAAATATATGAATGCTTAATCTTTAAGATAGATCTTTTGAACTTGATTCCTAGATTTTCAAATTTGATTTTAAAAATTTTATTACCTTTTAAACTCTTAAGCATGAAAGTGTGATTTTTTGTATGTCTTAAAAGATGAAATATTTAGATGTTTTTTTTTCCTTATAAACATATATTTTTAATTAAAATTAAAATTTAGAGAGATTTTGAGATATATGTGTATATTCTTGATTTTAAAATATTATTTTTTAATTATGTACTTAGATAAATTTTAAATTATTTTTAATGAAAATATGAATAATATTTGATTGGTGTATAATTATCATAATTTAAATTATAATATATGATAAGTCATAAAATTTATCCTTTTATAAATATAATAAAAAATAGTAAATAATAATAAGAGTCTAAATTTTAGGGTTTAGGGTTGGCTACAAGTTGCGGTATTTCAACCTTGCCTTTCTCGAATCTCAACCACCTGGAAGTCTCTACCACTTAAAAAGAATAAGAGAACAAAAATGCAATGCTGTCACTTATTTTGTCTGCATGTCTGAACCATATTACGTACTTTAATATTGAGCCTTTAATGAAGCAACAAGTCAGTCTAAAAGGTTTGCTTTGTTTAGTTGGTTTGACTCCTTTTCACTTCAATTTTGCATAAGAGGAAAATTAAAGTAAAATAGATTGTTTTTAAATATATTGCATGGAAAA
>JAJJMJ010011639.1:0-10387 GCA_022059055.1 Vitis cinerea | reverse complement strand
TTCAATTTGCATAATGCATTCCCTTGATCAATGGTATTTAGCAAATTGAAGTTTTAAAATCATTTTCACTTCCAAAGAACCAAACTTTATTCTTCCACAAAAATCTAAGTGTAAGATGATAGATTCCGAATATAGTATGCTAAACTAATCTCTCCCCCCAACCTATCTCTTTTCAATACTTAGCAAACTGACCAAATTCAATAGGCAGAGAACACACTTTTTTTTTTTTTTTTTTTCAGAAGGTACAAGGCTTAAGGGGCATTCTCTTATGTTTTGTCCATGTAACGGGGGTCCATCAATGACTCCCAACCAATTAAGGTTTAGGGCAACAAGCTTTAAGGATCTTTCAACCACTAACTCCTTAGATTTTACCCCGGACTTTTGAGAATGAATTTTAATACCCAAGCACCTACAGTATGTTAAACTCCACTTATCCACCCTTGTAACGAGCATTGAGGTCGATGACTCCCAACCAATGAAGGCTTAGGGCACCAGGTTTTAAAGATTTTCACCATATACCCCTCAGACCTTGCTCGGGTTTCAAGGCAAGCAAACATTTTTCTTTCTTTCTTTTTTTTTTTTTTCCAAAGGCTCATTGGCCTTTCATAAGGTGTCTCAATATTATTAAATGAGGTCAAAGATACCAAGTCCCAAAATTTTCCTAAGTCAAGAGGGAAATAGTTTTTCATCTTATACTCGGAACCTATTGTGCACAATGTGTGAATAGCTTAAAGTGGAAGGACTAAACTTGATTTGAATAGAAGTTTCAACAATTGAACCACTTTAGTAAGCATAATTCAAACTCTAAGTTAAGTAAAAAGCAAAAGTTCAGTTTCTCCTCTTTTAATTTGAAAATTTTTCCTCATAATCCATGGAGATTAGAGTAAAAAGCAACTAACAACTACAACTAATTTACTAAGCAAGGCTGAATTATCAAAATAACTTAGCATACTTCCTTTAACTTAGCATACTTCCTTCCTCATTTCTCCCCCCCAACCGAGCTGAGCATTGTCCTCAATGTGATATGGGTGATTGAAATTAAAGGGAGGAAGTGGTGCCTCCTGAGTGATATCAATTTCGAATACTGATTGAAGAAACCACATTTTTCAAAAAGAATAAAAGGTGTGAGCAAAGGAAATAAGAATAGATTAATGCTGAGAGTTAACAAAAAACTAGATTTGTATTACTTTAATCATTTGAGTACAATTGGAAAGAAAGTAATACAAGTAATCCAAGTAATCCCCATATATGATATCAAAATGAGGGGATTCATATGAGACTAACGAAAACGAAATACATAAAAGAAATATATAATAGATATATATATATATATATATATATATATATATATATATATATATATATATATGATCAGATAGGAGGATGATGCTGGAACTGATGGCTTAGGCAGATGGCTCTGCCTCTTCAGTGGCTGACTCAAGAGGGGCCTGAGGCTCTGTGGCCTGTGAGTGTGGCACTGCAGTGGTGGGAGTGAGATGCTTAGCAGCTGATGGGAGACCGAGATGATGCTGGAGCTGCCTCAAGATGGCAGTGTGCTGAGCTTGGGTGGTCAACATCTGCTCCTGGTGAGCTCGCATAGCTGCCATCTCCTGAGCAAGGCTGCTCTGAGATGCGGTCAAGGTCTGCAGTGCATGGCATAAATCTCTATACTCAGAAATGGGAATGACCATCCTTGGCTCAGCTGAAGTAGAGGGTTGTGATGAGGCTGGAGTAACTGGAGGGGCTCTGGCTATGGTAGGAGAAGCAATGGATATACCCTCAGGTATATGACGTGGAGATGCTCTCCTGGCAGCTGGTATCTCAGCTGGCTGTGGAAGCTCTGGCTGCTCCATTCTATATGTTGTCATATTGGTCCACTTGTCGAAAGTAAACATCTCTCGACATATACGCTTGCGCTCCAGCTGAGGGTCTGATGGATACCCCAAATGCTCGAGAATCTGACATAGCAGCCGCGGAAAAAGAAGTGGAATGGCATCAACTCGCGGCAGCTTCTTCTTATGCACCTTCTCTTCAAAGTAGAGAAGGGAAGCCATAATCAGGTGGTGAGGGCCAAAAAAGTATCCCTCAGAAATCCTGAACAGGGCCTCCAAAAGAACTCCTCTCCTCTGAGTCCAGTGCTGCAGTGGATAAATATTATGACGCAAGAGTGCATCAATGAGAAACATCCTTGGAGGAAGTTCCCCCCTCAATAGATATGGATTTGTAGAGGCTCCTCTGGACAAGATATGCACCATTTCCAGCTGAGAAGGACTAGCCCATGCTCGAAAATCCTCAAAATGGCTTTGGCTCGTATGGTATATGCAGGGCCTCTGCTATATGGAGAGCTCTTAGAATGCCATGCCGACCGTCAATAGTAAAATGAATTAGAGTAGGATCTCTGACCTGCTGAGTAGTCATGGACTGATAAAAATCCATGGCTACTCTGGGATAGAAGAAATCTTGTGGGGTCAGCAGTTGCTCCATGCGATATCTACGCAGCAATTGGAATGAACCTGCAAGCTCCAGCCGCAATAGGAAGGTGGATGTGTCAAAGCACAGCTCAGAGTGAAATGGCCGAGCTCGGCAGTCCAAATTGCCTTCAATTGGTGGTTGAGTGAGCATCGGACGCTTGAGTAAGACTTCAGGAGCTGTCCTTGATGGAATTTGGGGTTCAGAAAGTGGCGGCTGGCGCTCCTGAGGTTTCGCCGGCGGTGCCGGAGATGGCACCGGAGAAGGCTCTGGAGAGGGAACAGGGGACTACCCTGTTAAGTCGATGGGCTCTGAGCTTTCAACTCTAGCTCTTTTTTGCAGGGGACGACCCCCTGACCTGGTGAGATAACGTCTCACCGGAGGTTGCTGTACTGCGGGCTTGGCCGGACGTTTTTGTGGTGCGGGCTTCGCCGAAGGTGAAGCAGCTTTTGGCCGCGGAGGCTCAGAAGTAGAAGCTTGAACAAGTGCCTCGCGCGACGTTCGCTTTCGGGCGGAAGGAGAGGAAGATTTGGCTCCTCTGGTTCGCGCCATTTCGAGTTGACGAAATTTGGCCGGAAATGATGACAGGAAGGGATGACCGAAGGTGCGCGCGTCGTCGGGCTTTGGAGAGGAGGTGAACAGACGGTTGCTATGACTCTTCCCCTTTCTGAAACTCTTTTGCAGCTCAAATGACCGGTATTTATAAAAAATAACGGAATATTAAAGGTCATCTTGGGTTTCGCAGAAGAAGGCCGATTCTGCGGCAAAAATGAGGGTTTCGCAAGAGAAAACCACTTTCGCAGCTCACTTCGCAGCTGCGAAATTGGAGTCGCTGTACTGCGGAATGGCACTCGTGTGCCAAAAATCGGTTTCGCAGATGCGAAACACCCCGCGGAATGGAGTTATTGCTGCGGAATTGGGGTTTTTCACGCCTTAGAGCTTCGCAGCTGCGAAATGGGGGCTCCTGTGCTGCGGAGTGGCACTTGTGTGCCAAAATCGCCTTCGCAACTGCGAAAATTTTCGCAAAGGATTCATTTGTGTTGCGAAATGATTTCACAACAAATGGCTGTTTTCGCAGAGACTTCCTCTTTGGCTACGAGATCTCGCAAAGCCCTTTTTCTGCTCTGTTTTTGCTCTGTTTTCACTCTGATTTCTCTCTGATTTCTTCCTTTCAATTTCTTTGCATTTTCTCTCACCTGAGATCATTCAAAAAGATAAAATTACATATAAATACACAATTTAATATCAAAAATTAAGATCAAAAGTATGGATAAAACTTTAAAATTTACAAAAATTTTGGACTTTGGTGAAACCAAGTCCATCAAACCCTTATTTGCTTAAGCTTTTTGTGGCTCAAGGAGGTTGATTTCCTCCTTTTCTAGTTTGAACGGCTCCATGAATGGCTTGAGACGATATCCATTGACTCTAAAGGTGTCTTTGCCATTGGAATTCAATAATTCCACTACCCCATTGATATGTACTTGATGAATAATGAAAGGACCTATCCATCTTGACTTGAGCTTTCCAAAGAAGATATGGAGTCTTGTGTCATAGAGTAGAACTCTTTGTCCTTTACGAAATTCCTTGTTGGAAATTAGTTGATCATGCCACTTCTTCATCCTCTATTTTGCAACTTTGGAATTGATATAAGCATCATTTCTCAATTCCTCCATCTCATTAAGGTCTAAGCACCTCTTTACCCCGGCCCTAATCAAGTCCATATTCAGATTTTTGATTGCCCACCAAGCTTTGTATTCAACTTCCACAGGGAGATGACACGCTTTGCCATAGACAAGACGATAGGGGGACATGCCAAGAATAGTCTTATAAGCTATTCTATACGCCCATAATGAATCATGAAGCTTAATAGACCAATCTTTTCTGCTTGAACTCACCACTTTCATCAATATGTTCTTTATCTCCTTGTTTGCTAGCTCAACTTGCCCGGAAGTCTGTGGATGATAAGGTGTAGCTACCTTATGCTTCACTCCATACTTAGCTAATAAACTTTCAAAAGGCTTGTTGCAAAAATGAGAACCTCCATCGCTGATTATAGCTTTGGGCACCCCGAATCTTGAAAAAATGTTCTCTTTCAGAAACTTGAGAACCACTCTATGATCATTTTGTTTACAGGGGACTGCCTCAACCCATTTAGAAACATAATCCACCCCCACCAAGATGTAAGAATTACCAAAAGACATTGGAAAATGTCCCATAAAGTCAATGCCCCATACATCAAATAGCTCAACTATTAGTATGGGGTTCATAGGCATTTGATTTCTTTTTGTCAACTTTCCAAGCCTTTGGCATCTATCACAACTTCTACACATGATGTGGGCATCTTTGAAAAGAGATGGCCAAGTAAACCCTGATTGCAACACCTTCATAGCTGTTTTCTGAGAGGCAAAGTGGCCTCCACATGGATTTTCATGACAATGGTTTAGAATCCCTTGTTGCTCTTCTTCAGGCACACACTTCCTTATGATCTGATCTGCACAATATTTAAAAAGGAAAGGCTCTTCCCAATAATAAGCATGAATTTTTGCAAAGAAGTGCTTTCTGTCCTGTGCATTCCACTCTCTTGGAATTTCACCAGTAACTAGATAATTAGCAATATGAGCATACCAAGGAGTTTTTACTAAGATCATAAGTGATTCCTCAGGAAAGTCATCATTAATAGGCAAGGCATGGGAATTATGTGCTATAGCTAACCTTGAGAGGTGGTTAGCTACCACATTCTCCACTCCTTTCTTATCTCTGATTTGAAGATCAAATTCTTGTAACAAAAGAATCCATCTTATCAACCTTGCTTTTGCATCTTGCTTTGTCAATAAATACTTCAAGGCTGAATGGTCAGTGAAAACAATGATGAAAGACCCTACCAAATAAGCACGAAATTTGTCCAAGGCAAATACCACAACTAACAATTCTTTCTCTGTAGTTATGTAGTTCCTTTGAGCTTCGTTCAATGTTTTGTTTGCATAGTAGATCACATAGGGCTTCCCATCTTCTCTTTGACCAAGCACAGCTCCTATAGCAAAGTCACTGGCATCACACATTAGTTCAAAAGGTAGTTGCCAGTTAGGGGCCCTCACTATTGGAGTTGTTGTTAAAAATTTCTTCAGTTGGTCAAAGCTATTTTGACATCTTTCATCCCATACAAACTTAGCGTCCTTAGCTAATAGCTCACAAAGAGGTTTTGAAAGCTTTGAAAAATCTTTAATGAACCTCCTATAGAAGCCTGCATGGCCAAGGAATTGCCTTACTCCTTTTACAGTTGTTGGGGATGGCAATTTGACAATAAGCTCCACCTTTGCTTTATCAACTTCAATTCTTTTTTCAGAGATGATATGGCCAAGGACAATCCCTTGACGTACCATAAAATGGCATTTCTCCCAATTGAGCACCAAGTCTTTTTGAATGCATCTGTGAAGAACCGCTTCCAAATTGACTAAGCATTCCTCAAATGTACCTCCATATACGGTGATGTCATCCATGAAAACCTCCATAATTCGCTCCACCATATCACTGAAGATACTCAACATACATCTTTGGAATGTTGCAGGTGCATTGCATAAACCAAAAGGCATTCTTCTGTAAGCATATGTTCCAAATGGACATGTAAAAGTGGTCTTTTCCTAATCTTCCACCGCAATTTCAATTTGAAAATACCCTGAATACCCGTCCAAAAAACAGTAGAACGGATGGCCAGAGACTCTCTCCAACACTTGATCAATAAATGGCAATGGAAAATGATCTTTCCTGGTTATTGCATTCAACTTTCTATAATCAATACACACCCTTCACCCTGAAGTGAGGCGTGTAGTGATTTCTTCTCCTTCTTCATTCTGAACCACAGTAATCCCTGACTTCTTTGGTACCACTTGAGTAGGACTCACCCAAGAGCTATCAGATATAGGGTAAATAATACCTGCTTGAAGTAGTTTCAGCACCTCAGCTCGCACAACCTCTTGTAAATGAGGATTCAATCTTCTTTGAAGTTGACGAATTGGCTTAGCTTCCTCCTCCATATATATATGATGCGTGCAAACTAAAGGACTAATGCCTTTCAAATCAGATATTTGCCATCTTATTGCTTTCTTACACTTCTTGAGAACTTCCAGTAAACACTTCTCTTGATGACTGGTCAGATATGAAGATATTACAACAGGACATTGATTATTTTCTTCAAGGTATGTATATTTCAGCTCCACGGGTAGAGGCTTCAAATTGAGTTTTGGGACCCTTTTTTCAGCATCTTCTCCTTCTTCTTTATTAAACAAAGGTAGAATCTCTTATATCCTCCTCCAACTTTGTAGAGTAGCAAGCACATTAGGGGGTTCAGACAAACCTTCCTCACAATCCGCAAAACTTTCATTCAGCTTGTCTTGCATATTCTGATTACAGTGCTCCTCTACTAGAGTGTCAATAATGCATACCTCCTCTGGACCCTCCTGATTACTACCTAAAAAGTGCTATTTTACACCTTTAAGTCATTATGTTTTAAGCACTTTTGTGTAATAATTCTTCACCTTTATTCCAATTGGCATGTTAAGGACCTAGCAATGACTTCTAATCATATTTGTGGTTAGTTTTAGTGTTTTGACATCTTTTTGGATCATTAAGACAAACCAACCAAAGAAGAAAAGCAAAGAAAAGCAAAGAGAAGCAAGGAGGAAATCAGAGGACAGCAGCTGCAGTCTTCTTTGGCACTTTTGGAGAACTTTCCGAAGTTCATTTTCTACATTCTATATACTGTTTCAAAGCTCAGGAAGTCAAGAATCCAACGCTTCAAACCGTGTATGATTTGGAGCTGAAACGAGGAAGTTATGGCCTTCGGAAGACAACTGCTCCAGGTGTGCGAAAGGTGTGCGAATGGTGTGCGAAATTCGCACACCCCTTCAGCCGTGCGAAAGGTGTGCGAATGGTGTGTGAGTTTCGCACACCCCCTTCAGCTGTGCGAAAATTTCGCACACCCCATGCGTGGTGCAAAATCTCCTCTGTTTTTGCCGACTCCACTTTAGATATTTTCTTAAGTAATTTTTGATGTAATTTCCTTTCTTCTCCTTGTAACAAGCCAATGAAAAGCTTTGCTTTTGTAAAAACTATATAAGGGGTGGAAATCACCTCTTGAACCATGTATCACGCGTGTTATGTTTAAACACTTAGCAATATACAGAGCTCTCTCGTTTTCTATTTTTCTCTTTACTATTTTCTTTTTCTTGGAAGCCAAACAACCTTTGAGGATGTTTTCTCAGAGGATGAGAGGCTAAACTCTTGGTTTCTTGGAGTGAAGGAAGGTAGGTGAAAAGTCCAGATGCAAAGGTGGAAAACGCTCGTGCATTAAATACAGGTAGTTGAAGTTCATAAATGGCTTTTAAACCCAAAGTTTTGCTTTAAATCCCTTAGAATCACTTTGAATGGCCAATACATGGTAAGCTTCAGGTCTCTGTGGATGCTTATTGCTAGATCCATATCAGTCCATTAGTTATCATATACGAGCCATTGGAAAGTGGTTCAAGGTGAAGACCTACATAGTGTCTAAAGCCATTAATGGACCTTGACTACCATTTCTATTGATTTTTATGGATTAAATCTTCATTGTTAAACCTATACCGGTTCGGGAAATAACTATAAGTTAAATCCCCAATGCGAGGAGAAAAATCCGGAATTTTCCACTTTGCATTCTAAACTTGATCCTAGCAATCCTTAGCTCCGAGAAACTTTCTTTCTTCCATTTTTAATTAGTTTATGTTAATTTAGTTTCAAACACTTTCAAAACAAATTTTATTTTCTTTTAAACTTTAAGTTTTTGATAAAGGAAATCATTGAATCCAATTTCTAATCTCGAGTATATCACTGGTAGAATGAAAACCCATCCCAGAGTTCGACCCTAGAGCCACTATACTATAGTAGCTTTGCTACACTAGTATGAGGTCATAGGTTTTATAAATGTTTTTTATTAAATGACCCGACTGGATTTTCGAGTGCGAATCAAAATGGTGCCGTTGCCGGGGATGGTGCCACAATACAGTGATACAACCTTTTAGAGGCTACTTGTGATTTTCATCACAAGTTTGGTGAATTCCTTTTTTACTAACTTTATTTCCTTTATTTTAGAATTTCTTTTGTTTTCTTTCTAACCTTAACTTTCTTTTAGTTTTCTTTTGTTTTTGTTGTATTTGTTTTGTTTTCAGGTAAGTAGAGATTTGTGCATGCCCTATTGGATTCGGGACCAAAAGGGAAGATTAGTAAGGATTGAGAATCCTCAAGACACAAAGTTGAATATCTGTGTAAACATCATGGACCCTCCACAAGAGGATCAAAATTCTCAACAAGGTCAAGGGGGTAATCCAAATGCATATCTATCCATGAGGGATAGAATGCACCCACCAAGGATGAGTGCACCCTCATGCATCATACCTCCTCTTGAGCAGCTGATTATAAGGCCTCATATTGTGCCCCTTCTACCAAATTTCCATGAGATGGAGAGTGAGAATCCATATGCCCACATCAAGGAGTTTGAGGAGGTGTGCAATACCTTTAGAGAGGGAGGAGCTTCAATAGACTTGATGAGACTCAAGCTATTCCATTTCACTTTGAAGGACAAGGCAAAAATATGGCTTAATTCTTTAAGGCCAAGGAGCATAAGGAATTGGGTTGATCTTCAGGCTGAATTTTTGAAGAAATTTTTCCCCACCCATAGGACCAATGGATTGAAGAGGCAAATCTCAAACTTTTCTGCAAAAGAAAATGAGAAGTTCCATGAATGTTGGGAAAGGTATATGGAGGCCATCAATGCTTGTCCTCATCATGGCTTTGATACATGGCTCTTGGTGAGCTATTTCTATGATGGGATGTCTTCCTCCATGAAGCAAATTCTTGAAACCATGTGTGGGGGAGATTTTATGAGTAAAAATCCGGAAGAAACCATGGACTTTTTAAGTTATGTATCTGAGGTAACAAGAGGATGGGATGAGCCCAACTCAAAGGAATTGGGAAGGATGAAAGCTCCTGTAAATCCAAAGGGTGGAATGTACATGTTAAGTGAAGACATGGACATGAAAGCTAAGGTGGCAACAATAGCAAGGAGGTTGGAAGAACTTGAGTTGAAAAAGATGCATGAAGTCCAAGCCATTTCCGAGACTCAAGCCCATGCCATGCCATGCACCATTTGCCAATCATGTGACCATGTGGTAGATGAGTGCCCAACCATGCCAGCTGTGAGGGAGATGTTAGGTGATGAAGCCAATGTTGTGGGGCAATTTAGGCCTAACAACAATGCACCTTATGGAAACACCTATAATTCAAGCTGGAGAAACCATCCAAATTTTTCTTGGAAACCAAGACCACCTCCATACCAACCACAAGCCCAAACTCAAGCACCTCAACAAACCTCTTCAGTGGAGCAAGCCATTGCAAACCTAAGTAAAGTCATGAATGACTTTGTGGGTGAACAAAGGGCAATCAACTCCCAAATGCACCAAAAGATTGAGAATGTTGAGAGTTCTCTAAATAAGAGAATGGATGGGATGCAAAATGATCTATATCAGAAGATAGATAATATTCAATACTCCATCTCTAGGCTTACCAACCTCAACACAGTGAATGAGAAAGGAAAGTTCCCCTCTCAACCAAGCCAAAATCCAAAGGGTGTTCATGAAGTTGAAACCCAAGAGGGGGATTCTTCAAAGTTGAGGGAGGTCAAAGCTGTGATCACCTTGAGGAGTGGAAAGGAGGTTGATCAACCCTTGCCTAAGGCGAGGCAAGATGAAGAACTCTTGTCAAAGAAAACCTTGGTTAAAGAGAGCAATAACCAAGAAGAGGAGAATGGGAAGAAAAGTACATCCAAATCAAGCAATGAAGAAGAGCCGAGGATAGTGATTAAAGAAGATATGATGAAGAAACATATGCCTCC
>JAJJMJ010011632.1:0-15682 GCA_022059055.1 Vitis cinerea | reverse complement strand
ATGGCTATTATTCAAATATTAAGTAATATCTTATTTATAGATACACTTAATAAAACACAAACTCTAAACAATAAAAATATAAGAATTATTAATAACAAAATATAAAAACTAACTTTTTATTACTCAATTAAAACTAAATCAACCATTCAAAAGAAAATATTTTCTTTAACTTTTAGAAAATAAATATGATCCTAGTTTTTAAAAACTTTTAAAATCAAATTTTACTTTTCAATGCATACCACTTTAATTAAATTTGATTTATAACTCAAACCAATATCCTTAACCTTTTAAAGCTTTGCCTTCATTAATTTATATTCTACTTTTAGAATTGGCCTTTGAGGTTATCTCTATAGCTTTGACCTGCCATACACCTTTTAGGTTGTCTATAGCTTTAACTTGCCATACACCATTATTTTTTGCTTATCGTCTCATGTTATGGTTGTGACTTGACCTGCAACATATTAATCTTGACTAGTCTTTTTAGGTGTTGTTATATGCTTTGGCACCTCCTTATCTTATCTTTGTAGTGTACATTTGGCCTCATTTCCTATTTTAAAAAATATAGTAAATTTTATATAAAATATAATAACTTTTAGAAGCTTACATTAAAAATATAACCATTTTTAAATATTGATTAAAATAATTAAAGTATTAAAAAAAATTTACTACTTAAAATTTTAAAATTTTGAAAATAATTTTTAAAGATATAAAATCTTTATTTTTACATAAGAATTTTAACTTTTTATATAAAATTTTATATATTTTTTTTATAGGAAGTGCATTACAATGAAAGGGTAGTTATTTAATTATGAGTAAATTAATTTGCTTTTGACATAATGCCTCTAAGCTTATCCCAAACTATTTTGTTTTTTATTGTCTTGGATTAAGTTTACTCTTACTTAATACCAAGAATATAGGTCTTTTACCCTTACGGTGTTGGATTATGATAATAATTCATTTCTTTTAACCTGGTTTGTTTGTACTACTTGTACCTCATGGGGAGTTAAGGTCTATCAGGAAGCGGTTTTAAAGAATCACCTATCAAATATTCTCAATGAAACATTATAAATGGTTTGATACACATAATACTCTATATCAATTCTCTTTTATCAATTTTGCAAATTTTAAAATTGTGAACTATGAAACCAACAACGATTGAATCAACCCACCTACAATATTTTTGTTTTCTAGTATATTGTTTTCTAATGCAATGACCAAATCAAACTCTAAAGCTTCTTAGTTAGTTGTTAAAGATTCATAGATGTTGGGAGGGGATTGCTAGCAGGTTTGGTAGGTTTGTTATTGTTGGTACATGACCAACAATATCTTTCTTCAGGTAGCCTCACCTACTCAATTGCTAAACGGACCTACAAAAAAGTGTTCGGATGTTTGTTCGGGTAAATTCCTCCAAAGGCTAAGTCAGCTTTGGGACATTTTTGACAGAGTTATAGCATGAATCAGAGTGCGTACATTTTCCTTTGGCTTTTATAGCGAGAGGTCTTATAATATTATATGTATTCTTATGATTATCATTTACTGTAAATTTAATGTCTAACATTTAATCATTGGTTGTCGGTAATGATTAGCTATTTATGTTGAACATTAATTGTTTGCCTTGAGTGAAGATCGCATTTATGACCTCACTGTTCAAGTGTGCATTCTTTAATGAGATCTAACCGGGTACTAAGTTGAACAGACGATTCATTCAGGTGGAGCTATATGACTAGCCTCTAGTGCCCATAGTTATTACTTAATATATAATTTTTTAATTTTTGTACTACTATTTAAGTCTCTATTATTCTTTATTAGGTTATATTGTGTTGCCTTCACATTCAATGTTTAAATAAAAGCCTACTAAAATATTTTTAATCGATTTCACACTCATGGTTAGGTGACATTTGGTTAGATTGCAAAATTTGTTATTTTAAAATTTTTGGACTTTATACCAACAATAACAAAATCAAACCACCTAAAAGATTTTTATTTTTCAATATATTGTTTTCTTATGCAGTGACCATATCAAACTCAGAAGATTCATATTATCAATTTCATGTTGTAGAAAAATTAAATCACTCTACAAAATGTAGAAATATAACACTAGTAAAGAGCCTTAAATAGTCCTTTTATTCTATACGATAATATAATAGAGATATATAACCATCAAAATATTATAATTCCTTTCAAAGCTCACTATAACTAGATCATGTATACGAGAATAATGATTTTTTCATGAAAAATTATTAATCTTATCTAATTGGATTGGAGTTATTCTCATAAGTGAATTTAACCACTTTAGAATATGGCAATGGACCAAGATGTGATACGAATTGTGGTATAAAATGTCTCTTGAATCTATGGTGGTTGTAGTTTTCCCAAAAAGAAGACCACGCTTTCCCATCATAATGGTTAAAATGATTAAAGAAAAAAAAAATCATGTTTGCAAATATAAACCTATGCGAAATCATAACAATGATTATTAAAGGTGTGGCATACAATGACAATTGATGAATACTAGTCCTATGGTCAAGCATTTTGTTCACCTTTGCCAAATGTTATTTAAGAAAAAAAAAATTGCAAATAAAGATGAATCTTATTGATATGGATGATCAATACATATCTAACCTATGTTATTATAATTTTCTTTGAAAATCTTAATGAGAAAAATGTACTAATTAATTGGCTATGTTTATTCTCAAATTACCATTGAGGATATTTACTTTCTTATATTATGTCATTTGATTTAACACAGTACATGTCATGTTTGCTAATATATATCGATGTTTTATCTATGCATAATATTAATTGCTTAATAACATATTTCAAAAAGTTTGTTTAATCAATTATACAACATCGGTGGTAATAACAACTAATGTCAATATCATAACTAATGTCAACTAAAGTTTTATATATACAATAGAAAATATATACTAAAAAAGACAGTTGCACCTCTTCAACATTGCAATGAGAATTTTAATTAAAATATTTGGAAAAAAAAATTCAAGACTTTAAAGCATAAGTTGTGTCCACATATGGCAGTATGCAAGGAAAAGTGGAATTTTTGATAATTGTACGGTGAATTAAAATTAATTTTTTAAAATATAGTACAGTAAAAAATATTTCCAAATCTACGACACTTTTTGCCACTTTAAAATGCGTCTCTTGAAAATACATCTTCCATCATTTTTATATCAACGATACGCGTTCAAAAAAATTGAATTTACATTGAAGGAGATTCCACAATTTTTATATCAATAACAAACGTTAAAAAAATTTGAATTTATATTAAAAGTGTCTCTTGAAGAGACACTTTTTACAATTCTACAAAATCGAATTTATATTAAAAGTGTCTTTTAAAGAGACTATGGACTCCGCATTTCGGCTCATGCGCTTCCCACTCGATGGCCAGCTCGATTTTATTTGAAAAATTGATTTGTTGATTAAAAATGACTTGGAGTCGCCACTTATTTTTGTATTATTTTTAAAAGGGTAAACAAAATAAGAAAGAAAACCCTAAGTAGGACTCCTTATTTTTGGAAAAGGTGGTCTGCGAAAAATCGGATCGGGCTCGGGGGTCATGTTACTTATCGGGAAGGTATAGTATGGATCGTAGCACCCCTCTAAGTCCCTAAAGTCGGGTCTCTACTAATAGAACGAAGTCGACATGGCAATTAATGAGAAAGTCAATGGATACCTAAGTCAAATCATGCATATGAGAATCGGAACATGCGTAGAGAATGATCAGGATGAAAGTGCATGCGCACCTGGGCCACAAGCCAGAATGCGCTATCAAGAAACAGGATTAGTACACAATTAATGAATACAAAATACAGTTCATGCATATCGGAGTGCAAAACAAAGATCAAGCAAAATACATTAAGCACAACAGTTGACAATCAAAAGAGATCAAACATAGGGCCCCCACCAAAGCCCAATTTATTACTCATGAACTAGTCTCACAAATTCCGTGTTTTAGAATTATGAAGAATTCACTATTGCTTATGTAAAATCAAGAAGAACAAAGGATTATTTAGGAACCGAAATGGAATTAAAACTATTCGAGTGAAAATTGGATTCTTAGAGCTTATTGGAAAATTGGAGTCTTGGGAATTAAATTTAAAAGATTAGAGTTTCGGTAATTAAAACGAAATTTTCCAGAGAAAATAAGAAACGAACTTTAGGGAATTAAACTGCAAGGATATAGATTTTGAAAGTTGAATTTGTAATAATAATAATAACAAGGAATGAACTTTGGGAAATTGAACTGCGAGAATATAGATTTTTAATAATAATAATAATAATAATAATATTAATAGTAATAATAATAATAATAAATGAACTTCAGGAAATTGAACTGCTAGAATATAGATTTTTAATAATAATAAGAAATGAACTTTATGAAATTAAATTGCGAGGATATAGATTTTTAATAATAACAACAATAATAATGATAATAATAATATTAGGAAATTGAACTGAGAGAGAGTATAGATTTTTAATAATAATACTAATAATAATAATAATAATAATAATAATAATAATAATAAATGATCATAATAATATGGATAAACAAAAGAGATTAAAAGGGCTTTGGAATTAGAAGGGCCTAAAGTGAGAAGGGCTTTGGAAATGGGCTTGGGACATTAGAAACGAATTGGGCTTTGGAATTAGAAGGGCTTAGGGTAAGAAGGCCTTTGGAAATGGGCTTGAGACATTAGAAACGAATTGGGCTTTGGAATTAGAAGGGCCTAGGGTGATAATAATAATGATAATAATAATAATAATAATAATAATAATAATAATAATAACAATGAGGTTTTGAAATAATAATAATAATAATAATGATAACAAGATTTTGAGAGTTGAATTAATAATAATAATAATAATAATAATAATAATAATAATATTTTAAAATTTGAATTAATAATAAGAATAATAATAATAATAATAATAATAATAATAATAATAAAAGGAATTAAAAGGGCTTTGAACATTGGGAGTTAGAAAGTTTCAACCAAATGGGCCAGCTTTAGAATGAGGCTTTTCTTTCCTTCCCCTTTTTTATCTTCACGTTTGGGCTTAGGCTTCATCACAAGCCCAAAACCACTAGCTAAATCAACTAAACCCCCAAGCCCATTAGCAATCACAGGCACTTCTCATGTAGCACTGCCACCTACCCTCCTCCTCGTTGCTGCCAGTGAAGAGCACCAGTTCAACGTCACTGGTGGGGGTCGCCTCCGCCTCCTTTCTCCTCGCAGCTGCTACGCATGGTCTAAAGAAGACGACGTCGAACCGCCGCCACCGCTAGTGCCATCGTCACCAAGAACAATGTCACCGACGTGGGTATCGGTGATAGGAAGAAAAAAATGGGTTTGATGAAGGTAGTGGGTGCGAGTGAACATCATGTGGGGTGTGTAATGAAAGGTGGTATTCATGTGCATGAGATGGGTAAGGTTGGGTGGTATAGGTTGGCAAGAAAATGGGATGCATGACGAATATGTGGTGTAGGGAGAGGAAGGTGACAACATGCATGGAGGCATAGAAACTGACCATGGGTACACAACTCTCATAAACGTTAGCAAAGAATGGGTATGGGTAGTGCGAAATGGATACGACATGGAGATATATGAGAGACGGTGAGTCTCACGGCGGGTTTGGTGAGTTTGGGTGCATGGAGAGGCTGCAAATCGATTACAAACAAGAACAAGCAACAAAAAAAAATGAAAGCATTCCATAACCTCTTAATAACAACAAATGACAACAGATGAAGCAAAGCATTCAATAATCTCTAAATACCTTGTAATGAGCGTGATAAAAAAAAAAAAAAAAAAAAAAACTCCCTCTTTTTCACAGAAAAAACCAAAAAAAAAAAAAAAAACCAACAGCCGGGACTCCCCTCTAGCTCCAGTTTCCGCCCCTCTCTCTGCTAGAATATCCCTCCTCAGTGTAGCTTTTCCTTTCTTTCTCTGAAATCCCCTTCCCCGGCAGAAGGTCCCCCCCTCCGTAACTCCCTTTTTTTTTTTCTTTTTTTTTTTCCTGCCCCCTGTTCTCTGCCACCCTTGCTACCACCAACAACCCCACCTCAATTCTTTCCCATCTCACCCACTCTCATAAAAAAAAATAAAAATCCATACTTTGCCTTGGGGTCTCAACCAACCGGGGGTCTACAAAGACACTTTTCACAATTTTCATATCAGTTGTATAGTAAAAAAAATTGAATTTATACTAAAAACGTCTTCTTAAGACACATTTTCTATAATTTCACAAAATTAAATTTATATTAAATGTGTTTTTTGAAGAGACACCTTCAACAATTCTTGTATCAACCATCCTTTGAAATAATTGAATTTATACTAAAAATGTATTTTCAAAAGACACATTCCACAATTCTATAAAATTAAATTTATATTGAAATGCTTTCCGTAAAGAGCCACTTTTAGTATAAATTTAATTTTTTTGATAGGTGACTAATATAAAAATTGTGGAAAGTGTTTCTTCAAAAAACACATTTAGTATAAATTCAATTTTATGGAATTGTAGAAATGTCTTCAATGTAAATTCAATTTTTTTTTTCACTGTGTGACTTATATGAAAATTATCAAAAATGTCTCTTCAAAAGACACCTTTAATGTAAATTCAATTTTATAGTATTATGAAAATGATATTTCTTTAGTATAAATTCAATTTTTTTTTAACGTGTATGACTAATAAAAAAATTATGGAAAAATGTCTTTTGAAGAGACACTTTTAACATAAATTTAATTTTATGGAATTATGGAATGTGTATTTTTAAAAGACTCCTTTAGTGTAAATTAATTATTTTTTTTAATGTATGATTGATATGAAAAATATGGAAGATGTCTTTTCAAGAACATCTTTCAAAGTGACAAAAAGTGCCAAAAATTAGGAAATATTTTTGTAAATACCATATTTAAAGAATTTTTTTAAAGTACCATTTTTAAAAATAGCCGTACAAGTTAAAAAATGCTTGGAAAAGTGGCTTCCATATGAATCCCTATAGCCACGACTGACAAAGGGTCATGTTTATAAGTAGTATATAGTATTAAATTCCACGGATATCATACCTTTATAGCAGTAGCTATCAGAAGCCCCAACTACATTGATCCTTTAGTCGAGTAAAAACCATGGTTGAGAATTTGGCAAGTATTCTACCCAACCATCAATTTGGGGTCAGGCGAACCCATCAGGCATGCATCCAGCACCTTGGCCTAGATCTTCTTCTATACACCCTTAAGACTTGGGGAACCATCCCGTCCAACCAACTGCTTGTTACCAGGCAAACCCATCAGCCATGCCCTCTAGCACCTTGGCCAGGATCTTCATTTACACACCCTTCAAACCTGGGGAACCATTCCATCCAACTAGCTGCTCAGTACTAGGCAAACCCATTAGCCATGCCTCTGGCACTTAGGCCAGGATTTGGTCTGGAGCAGATGGTTGGATAGAATGGTTCCCCAAGTCTGAAGAAGATCCTGGCCATGGTACTGCTGGATACCTGCCTGATGGTTTTGCCTGGTAATAAGCAGCTGCTCAATCTGTTTTCTTTGTTCCACGTAATTCCACTCTTCTACTTGTACTGATCGACAAAGCATGGCCTAGATTCAATTTGAAAAAATTAAGACGATTTTTGAGATGGAAGAAAAGGGAACTGTCCCAACTTGTACGTGGCAATCTAAAAGGCATAACATAAAATGAACAAAAATTAAACAATTAATAACATAAAATGAACAAAAATTAAATAACATGGACCAGACAACAGCATGGCCTGTCAAAGTCCAATTTAAAGAATTCAAGAAAGAAATAAAGCAAGGAGAAAGAAAAAATTGTTCAAACAAATCTTGATCCTGGGCAACTATCATTTTTGAGGATGTTTTTTGAAATTAAAACAGAGTTTGATCCTGGGCAATTGGCATCACCACCTCATTTCTTTGCTCGTTTCCATTTTCCATCAAAACAAGCACACGTGAAGAAGAAAAGTAAAGGCTAGACAAGAAATGATTTAAAATAAAGAATATGTTGAGAATTGAGGATAAGTACAGAAAAAAAGAAGCAAGAATGCATATTCTTTGGATTTCGGTGCAGTTTCTTCCTCTACCTTTCTCTTGCCACGATCAATGGTTTGATGGACGTCCATGCTTGCTTCATCTCCTTCTTGATCTTCTTCATTCATTTCCTAGTCTGAAGGGAAATTTAGAGAAATTCTTGTGGAAAAAAGGCCAAGAAAATCAAGAGACTTTCTTAGATGGATGGAGGTGCCGTTTTGGATTCTTATTTTATTACATTCTCAAATTTGTTCACCTTACTCTTTTAGGGATTGTTTGGATATAATTTTTATTTTATTTCTAATTTTAAAGCATTAGAGTAATTACTTTCCAAAAAATTTAATTCAAAATTAGTGGTATTTAATTTTTTTTTTTTTTTGCTTACTATTATTTTTACAAAAAGGTTCCTCCATTTTATTTAAAAGTTACTATTATTATTTTTTATTTTTTAAAAAATAAAAAATAAATGATGTATTTAAACAACATTGTAACTTTTTTTCCATTTTTGAGTAAATTATTATTAGTCATTCATTATCTGACAACTTAAATTCCACTAATTAAATTATTAACTTGAGGTTAATTATAATTACTTTAGCTAGCTAATAGACTTCACCCATTAAACTACTATCATAGACCCTTGTGATTTATGGTCTTCTCCCAGTATGATTTTAAGTTCATCTATTCAGCCTCTATCCATGCTTTAAGAGTTGAATTCATAGTTTTTTTTTTATATATAAAATACTTCTAACATAAAAAAAATGTTTTTGAAAAAAAAAAAAATCAAATATTTAATAAAATTTTATAAACACTTTTAAAAAATTGAAAAATCACTTATAGTATTTATTAGAGAAGCACTTAAAGTGTGTTTGAGAGTGATTTTAAAAAACGTTTCTAGCATTTCTAATACTTAAATGATAAAAATTTTCAAGTATTAGGAATGTTAAAAGCGTTTTGTAGAATCACCATCAAACGATCTCTTAATAGGTGATTTTCTCAAAAACACTTTTAAATAAAATATTTTTACTAAAAAGACTTGTGCTTAGGACACTTTTAATAAAAGTATTTTAAATTTTTTAAAATAAATGAATATAAATATATTAAAGGAATTTAAGCTAACTTTGTTTTATAAAAATTTGATAAATATTATTTTTAATGATACTTATGTCAATTACATTTACAAGATAACTTTAATATGTATATTATTTCTTATTTTATCATTTTTTGAAAGTTTTCTAAACATTTTCATTAATTTTGAATCATTTATGTTCAATTGATATTTGTGTAAAAATATCTACCGATATTTTTATGATATTTATGATATATCCGTAAAATCTAAGTACCGATATATTCATATTTATCAATATTTGAAACCTTATTTATAACTCAAATTAATATCCTTAACATTTTAAAGTTTTATTGTTGCCTTAACTAATTTATATTCTACTTTTAGAGTTGGCTTTCAAGTTATGTCCATAGCTTTGACTTGCCATACCCCGTTATTTTTGGCGCATCATTTCATGTTATGGTTGTGACTTGTCCTGCAACATATTAATCTTGACTAGCCTTTTTAGGTGGTGTCATATGCTATCTTACTTGGCACCACCTTATCTTATCTTTGTAGTGTACATTTGGCCACATTTTCTATTTTAAAATTTATAATAAATTTTATATTAAATAAAATAACTTTTAGAAATTTATATTAAAAATATAACCATTTTTAAATATTGGTTAAAACAATTAAAGTATTAAAAATATTTTACTGCTTAAAATTCTAAAAATTTGAATTTTTTTTAAAGATATAAAATCTTTATTTTTATTTTTTATATAACATTTTCTATTTTTTCTTAAATGGAAGTGCATTACAATATAAAGGGTAGTTATTTGATTATAAGTAATTAATTTGCTTTTGACATAACACCTCTAAGCTTATCCCAAACTATTTTGTTTTTTATTGTCTTGAATTAAGTTTACTCTTACTTAATATCAAGAATATAACGTTTTTTAAGTTAAAAACGTTCCCTAAAATCATTATCGGACATTTAGTTTTTAACTCTATTGTATCCACCCGAAGATCATTTTCTATGGCCTTATAACTATAATAATTTTTTATGGCCTTATAACTATAATGTTAATTGAAGTCGTTATAATCATGTGCCTAAATATTTTTCATATGAGTTATCATAAAGTAAGTTGTATGTTTTCAAGCTTAGTAATTGATCATCAGCCTTTACCAGTGCGCTAAATCTAGTGCTTACGGGTAGCTGCTGAAGTTAGCATGAACAGGTCATATCACTACACACAATTACATCAAATGCACCAATTTCAGAACACAGTCTACCTGTCTACTTGGCTTATATCAGCAGAAAATGAGGAACCCGTCCATACTGGTGAAGCCTGCACCTCCAACAGCATTGAAGAAAATCTTTTCCATAGGATTTACATCACACCCTAGTTTATCACCCAACACTGTTACGAGTATTTGTCTTTTCTACTAACTGGAGGTGAATAAAAAGTGCGCCGAATGGTTGTACCAGCACTACCTTCGGTTTGCAAGACAAACAGTTTCCAGCAGGACAGGACCTTAACTGCTACTGGCTGCTGAATTCTAGATTAATAATAGAAGCAGTGAAATTCCACTAGTTGTTTGATTGCAAACTGGTGATTGATGCAGTGGGACTGTTCCTGGGATTAAACTTTCAGTCATTTTCTCTGGCGCTTTCTCGAGGTGGATGCATGCATGGCCGATGAGTATGCTTCATCCCCAGCTTCTGGTTGGATAGGATTGTTATGATGTAATTGTGTTGCCGGAATAATTTCTCGTGAGGATTCTGAAGGCATGCCCGATGTGGTTGTCTGAGATTGAGTGGTTACATGGGTAGGAGGGTTATTTGTAGTATCGAACAAAGGTGCAGGACATGTTCCTGATTGAGATGTTGCAGGCGTGGTCGATGGATTTGCATGATACCCGTAGTTAGCAGAGCTAGAAGATGGAAGATCAGATCCTGGCCAAGGTACCGGAGGCATGGCTAATGGGTTTGCCTGGTACTGAGCAGCTGGTTGGATGGGATGGTTCCATAAAGATCCTGGCCAAGGTACTGCTGGATGCCTCGCTGATGGGTTTACCTGGTAATGAGCAGCTGGTTGGATGCGATGGTTCCCCAAGTTCGAAGGCTGTATAGATAAAGATCCTGGCGAAGGGGCTGCATGCCTGGCTGATGGACTCGGCAACGGACCCCAAAGGAATAGTTGGGTAGACGAGTCGCCATAGTATGAAGAATGTGCCGGATAAGATCCTGCAGCCTGAGATTCTGGACGCAAATTAACAAAGGGATGTGGTATTGGGTTGACCCGTCTTTTGGGGCACTGCAGTAAATTAACAAACTGATCAGATGTAATGAGCATTAAAAAAAAAGGGAACTTAAACAGAAAAGCGAACTTCCAGATGATATGGTTTAATGACATAGAAAGAAACTTCCAATAAATTAAGAAAGAAACTTCCAATAAATTAAGAGCACCAGTTCTGCCTCCTGCCAAAAACCTTCCCATAAATTATAGGCTTCATAAAAATGTGTGTTTGTTTATGTAATACTCCTCTTATTCACCCACACGTGACTCACCTGACCAAGCACCTCATAAATGTCTTTTTCTGCTGACTGAATCTGCTCTCTTGTTCCGCCTAAATGCACTCTTCTATACGTACCGGGAGTGCATTCCCCAGATTCAATCTGAAAAAGTAAGAGAATTATTATCTATAATCTATAGGCATTAATGCAAATTATCAATTTAATCTTTTGTGGTTAAATCACAAACCCAAATCCAAGCTCCAGAAGATTGCTGTATTCCACCAATAGTTGCATGATTCTTTCCAACGACATAACCAACCTGGAAGCATTGGCAGTGCAATTTGGAACTATTATGGTTTTTATTCAACTAAAGAAGATAATTATACAATAATTAATTCACCTTGTCTGCAGCAATCTCAATTACACGAAAATAAAGCTGACTGCACCCGGTATTTGGAGATTGGCTCGCCATCGGTTGATTCTGTTCTACCAATGCACAACAAAGACTACTGAGAAAATGAAGCCTTGAGAGTAAAAATAAATACATAAATTAAATTAACCATGTGCTTAGAGCTAACCACTACGCCATGGCAATTACGTAACTAAGCAGTAGCCTGCTAAGATAAGAATCTTAAAAGGAAACACTGCATAGTTTTATAAGAAGAAATTAGTTAAGACAAAAACCACTTGCAGGTACAGGTAATCTCTTAATTGAGAAAACTAAAAGAGGAAATCTGGGGAGTGGGGTTTCTAATGGATACTCAGAAACTTTAAAAGGAAAGAAAGAAAAAGAAAGAAAGAAAGAAAGAAAGAAAGAAAAAGATTGGGAGAAGTGACTGCCTATCTTCTGATGCAGGCCTAAAATTGTCATCAATTGATGCACACAACTTCAAAAGAATCATCACAACTCACCAATGGCTTCTCTTTTATCATAAACTAATCTAATTTTACTTTACTAGAACCAAACTATCTCCAAGAGTGATCGTATCTATACGGCAACACCACCTCATTTCTTTCTTCCCCGATTCCATTCTCCATCAAATCAACACACCTTTCAGTGAAGAAGTTAAAAGCTAGTCAATAAATCATTTAAATTGAAGAATGTAGGGAATTGAGGATAACCGTAGAAGGGCAAGGGCGCTGGGAAGGGTTCTCTTGAGATTTCTGCACGTCTTCTCCATCCATCTTTCTCTTTCCACGATCACTGGTTTTTGAATCTTCTTCTCCATCCATCTTTCTCTTTCCACGATCAGTGGATTTTGAATCTTCTCCTTGTTGATCTCTTGCATCCATCTTATGTGAGGCTTTCGCAGTATGAAAGGAAATTCAGAGAATTTCTTTCAGGAGAAGGGACGTTCTTGGGAGGTATAGAGTGGAACGTTAGAAACTTTTAAAGGGAGAAATGGTGGGAAATGTGAACCTTGCTGATGAAATGGAAGTTATGAAACCCCCTCTAAACGGTGTCGTTTGGAATCTCACTTAATCGCATTCCAAAAATTTTGTTCACGTCACTTACATTTCTGCAGATTTAGAACTCAATTTTTGTGCTTATAATGTCCCTTTAGGGAAAAGAAAAAGAAATATGCAAAAGTTTCATAGCAAAAAGTATTTAGCACAGCTGTTGGGCTAATTCCCCTTCCAAATTAAATAGTAGAATATAATCATTAATGAGAATAATTTAAATATTTCATTATTACCTCATTCTTCATTAATATTTCATTAATTTCAAATATGTATATATCAAAATCATATATTCTTATATTATATTCAATAGAAAAAAATTCTATGATATATGATAATTATTGATGTATTGACAATTTTTTTTATTTTTACATTGTCTTGCTGATTTCAGTCAAATTTGAACTGATTTAGAATTGGTTGATCTTTTAGGTAGATGATGATAGAGAAGCTATTATTCAAATTGGAAAGAGACATTCAAATGTCTCAAAGAGCATTCAAACATCCTAAGGGCATCCAAATGCCAATTCCCCAAGTGCTCCATTGTCCCCCATGGACATTCAAACATTGGTTTTTGTTTTAAGTTCTTTCATCTATTCTTTGTGTTTTTAAGGACATTAAGTTTAAATTTACGACTGCTTTCCAAAAATATTTCCTACATTTTTGGTATAAATAGGTGATGTTATTGAATTGTATTGTACATACAAAAACAGAAACATCCCCATAACCTTAATATATGTTTCTCAATCTTTCAATAACGATCTCAACATAAATCTTTTAGTGAAAAATAGAATATTCAATCCACTAACGTCAACATATTGTTGAAGTATTCATTAGAGAGTATGAGGGTGTTTCATCGAGGCCGTGTGGGATTATGTGGGTTTTGATAAATATAAAACGGAGTAAGAGCACCGCACAATTCCTTTTTAATTTAATGAATTTACTTACTATCATTCAACCTATTATTTTTTAGATTTATGGAGTTTTTGGGAAACTCTTAGGTGATTTTTCTATATTATATTTGGTCTTCTTATGTGAGGTTAGTTATCTTTTACTCATTGTTAAAAGTGTTGAGATTAATTAATGTTATTAAAATCCAGATAAAATTAAAGAATTGAGATATCTTTACTAAAGTATATGTTAGGAATTTGAGACTAATCCAAACTATGGTAATCACCCTAGAGGGGGGGGGGGGGAGATAAATAGGGTGATGGTCTCTTTTTCACAAATTTAACCTATGCAAAAATAAGAGACAATTATATGCAAATATATAATAAACAAAATAAACACAATTGCATATAATTTAAAAGAGTTATGGAAGAGAGAGTGCAAACACGAGAGTTTATAATGATTCGACACTTTCTTGCATACGTCCACTCTCCTCAACCTCCTAATCGAGTGAGGGTTCCACTATCTTGAAGCTTCAACCAAGCTTCCAATCTCTTTACAATTGGATTATGGTTCCAATTCACCCTCTTGGACTTTTGGCTCCAAGCACCCTTTACACTTCTCAAAAGTTATCCCACTCTTGAACAACCTCTCAAGTGATACCCCTCACTTGAGAAAATTCCTTTCAAAGATTTACAAATAAAATGATCTCTCAAAAATCCTAGCACAAGAACTTTAAGCTCAAATGATACAAGAGAAACTAGGATTGAATGGTGCACTAAAGATATGCAAGTTTTGAAATAATGGTGCACTCAAAAATACTCTTCCAAAGCTCAAATATAATCAAGAAAGATTTGGGAAGGTTTAGCTTATGAAACAATGAAGTTTGTAGCCTTTTTATAGAAGAAAAAAGTCATACTAGCCGTTGGGAGTTCGATCGGTCGAACTGGGGGTCGACCGGTTGACTAGCCATTAGGAAAAGTGACCGTTGGACCTCAACCGGACCTCGACCGATTGAGGTTCAACCTTGACCGGAAAGAGAAGGCCACTGGGAGAGAGAGAAACTTTTTGGTCTCCCTCAACCGGTCCTCGACCAGACGAGCACAACCGGTCGATCGGTTGAACCGGTTGAGCCATTTTTTTGGCTCAACACTCAACCTTTTTCAACTTAAAACCTTTTAACACAAGGTTTTAGTTGAAAACATGAAATCATCCAATTCTTAAGATATTTAAAACAATATTACTCTTGGATGATTTTGGTGCATAAATAAAGAATGAAATGCATGAAAGTCCTAGTGCACCAACAACCTTACAAAGAGATCTTAAGAAACTTTGGTCTTAAAAAACTCTTCTCTTTGAGGTGGTCTTCTTCTTCATGATTTCTCCTTGACTTGATTTGTCTTTGAATTGCCACTTTGGAAGTCGTCTTGCCTAATCACACTTGAAATATGATCATTAGTTCTAAACCTTGTTTTGTTATCATCAAAATCAAAATTAACCAAACTTTGGTTTCACAATATCAATTCACCATGCCACAAAAACTCCTCTCTTAATTCTCCATTCATGTAGTAACAAAACCCGATGAAATATGTTATATGTATCATTCCCTCATTACGTTTTTAAAAAGGATAAAAAATGGAATAGAAAACATATTATATTTTAATTTTCAATATTTGTTTAAAATAAAAATTATTTTACATCTTAATATTTTCT
>JAJJMJ010011628.1:0-12500 GCA_022059055.1 Vitis cinerea | reverse complement strand
TGTTTCTTAGAGTTTCAGATCACTAGGCTCAGATTCCTCATGCAAAAAGGAGAGTTCCGGTCACTTAGTTCATTTCCTCACATTAGAGAATTAATATAAAGTCAATTCTCTAATAGGTGCTGCACAAATGCATCCCTCAATTGGATTTCAGCTTTAATTCTCTCACTGATGCAACTTGCAATGGTTTGAGCCTCTCACTAGCCTTTACCATTCAAGGTGATCTTTAACCTTGGATTACCCGTCAAAAGCTCGCAAGAGGTAACTAATGGATGTCTCCTAAGAGTCCAAAAGCTTACCAAGTGTTGGCTATTCTAGAAAATCCTACCTTCAAGTCACCTACCAGAGGCTCGCAAGGGGTAAACTAGTGCATCTCCATGGTTAGAGATCACTTGCCTTACCAAGTGTTGGCCCAGGTGACTCCAAGGTGTTTTAAGTTAACTAAAAACGTAGAAACCATTCATGGGACACACTTACTCTTCATTAACAACTAAAACAACAAAAATTCCAATTTATGCATGAGGAAACTTACCCGGTTACCTTAGCTCCAAGAAACAAAGAGCCTAGCCTCTCATCCTCTAAGGAAAAATCCTCAGAGAATGTTTGGCTAGCAAGAAAAAGAATGAGAAAACAAAAATATATAGAAGAAACAGAGCAAGTGCTCTGTTCGTCAATTTCACATATATTATATGATGGATTCTCCTGGAACCAAAACTCCAACAACCCCCAGAACAGGCTCCTCGGGCTCCCTTAATACCACAATTACACTTACAGCTATTACATAGATATTTTTGCCAAATTCCTAACTTAAAAACTAAGGAATTCTATCACCGGTGGTTTACAAGGAGAATTTGGGCATTTAGACAACAAAAATCTAATCAAAAAAATATCTCCAAGTGTCGGTTACAAATATCGGGAAGCACTAAAGACCACTTCGCAGGTGACAAGTGAGGTCTGCGAAATTTCGCAGGTGCACAAGAAGGGCTGCGAAATTTCTTCATAGCAACCAGCTGATTCAACACCTTTGCAAATTGGACTTCCATCTTGTGGTGTTTGGCTTCCATCGCGTCGTGAAGCTTCAGGGGAAATCCATGGTACTGTACAAAAAGGCTGCGAAATCACTTCGCAACAAAATGGTGATTTCGCAGCACTTTTCTGAAGCCTTCTCAGCTTGGAGCAGTCACCTTCCAAAGGCTGTAACTTTCTCATTTCAGCTCCAAATTGCACACGGTTTGAAGCATTGGATTGTTGACTTCCTAATCTTTCAAATGACATATTGTATGCATAATTTGGACATCAGGAAGTGCTCCAAAAGTGGCTGCAGTGACTGTCATCAAGAATGCTCCATGACTGATTCCTCTTTGCTTTTCCTTGCATTCCCACTTTGCTTATGGCAAAAGAGCTTCAAAGCTTTGATTCTTCATGCCTCTGAGCTTCCCATTCTTTTCCAAGGATTCCATAAAACTCTCCTCAATCATATAATGCTTTGGTGATCAAAATACTAACAAAAACACCAAAACTTACACAATTTGATTAGAATTGATTGAAAGGAGCCTTAACATGCTAATTGGGTTAAAAGGCACTAACTACTACTCAAAAGTGTTTAAAAGGATTAATTAGAAGCTATGAAATAGCACTTTTTGAGTAGTAATCACTAACTCCACTCACAATGTTGAAATTGAATCCCAAACATTAACCCCACCATGTACAAGTCCTTTACCTGCGATACCATTACTCACTCCAGTTTCTAACATTGTCATAGGTTCCTCTTCAAACATGCATGGAAGTCAGCAGCTCGGGACTCAACTTGAGACCAATGTGTTACCTCCCTTGCAGGTTGAATTGTCTGAACAATCATTCAACACTCCACATAATGACATCGAACCAAATCAACTTGGCTTGCAATCCCAAAATCATCAAAAGCAACCACCACAAACACAACCCTCACATTCTATGATCGCTCGATCTCAAAGAGGAATCATTAAACCCAATCCAAAATATGCCTTGACTTCCACCATACACTCAACCAGTATCCCTCGTGAACCTCACAACATATGAGCTGCTCTAACTTATCCAGGATGGAAAGCAACAATGGATGAAGAACTCGACGCCTTGCATAAAAATAAAACTTGGGTGCTTGTTCCACGCACCTCAGACATGCATGTTATTGGTTCAAAATGGGTATTCAAACCAAAAATCAAACCCGATGGTTCATTAGATCGCCTTAAAGCTCGTGTTGTGGCCAAAGGGTATCATCAAGTGGATGGTCTGGACTACACTAAAACCTTCTCTCCAGTCATCAAACTTGGAACTATTCGAATGGTCATCACTATAGCTCTTGTTAAAAAATGGCCCATACGTCAACTTGACGTAAAAAATGCATTCTTTCATGGTTTGATTTCAGAAGACATACATATGGAACAACCTCTAGGAATGGCTGATCTCGAACATCCAACACATGTGTGCAAGCTTCAAAAAGCCCTCTATGGCCTCAAACAAGCACCTCGTGCTTGGTTTGATCGATTTAGTGCTTTTCTTCTTAAATATGGATTTTTTTGTAGCCTAGCCGACCCATCTTTGTTTATTTTTCACTCTAACCTTGGAACACTAATTCTCCTACTTTATGTAGATGATATACTCCTCACAGGTTCTTCCATAGCTCTAGTTTCAACCTTCATTCAACTCTTGAGCACTGAATTCGCCATGAAGGACTTGGGCTAAATTCATTACTTCCTTTGCATCAAGATCTCTCAAACATCTGATGGTCTTCACTTGTCCCAATCTCACTATGCTCTTACCATCCTTGAGAGAGCCAACAAGGTCGATTGCAAGCCTATGAGCACACCTCTTGAAGCCAAAACCAGAACATCATCAAATGATGTCTTGCTAGAAGATCCAAGTTATTTTAGAGGACTTGTTGGTGCTTTACAGTACCTAACCCTCCCCAGATCAGATCTTTCATATAGTGTGAATTTTGTATCACAATTCATGCATGCTCCCACTATCGTGCATTTAAAAATGGTTCGGAGGATCTTAAGATATGTCAAAGGCACAATTGACATCGATTTATATTTTACTTCTAATACAACACTTGATCTTTGTGTTTTCTCTAATGCAGATTGGGTGGGGTGTCCAACCACACGGCGATCCATCACTGGATACTGTATGTTTCTTGGAGGAAATCTCATCTCCTGGTGTGCAAAAAAACAACATACAGTTTCTCGATTGAGCACCGAAGCAGAATATCGAGCCATGGCAAATACAACAGCTGAACTCACATGGATGTCATTTGTTCTTCAAGATCTTCACATTTTGTTGGCCTCTACACTAACTCTTTACTGTGATAACACAAGTGCTCTTCACATGACAATAAATCCGGTGTTTCATGCTCGTAGCAAACACATCAAGTTGGATTACCATTTTGTGCGTGAACGAGTTGTACTTAGACTTCTCGTCACTCAACATATCTCCAATGAAAAGCAAGTAGCAGACCTCTTCACCAAACCAATGTCAAAGGTTGCACTCAATAACTTTCAAACCAAACTCTGCCTCCAATCCTGACACAGTTTGAGGGAGGGTATTGGCACAACTCAGCACCTTGGCGTGAATTGTGGGACTCAAAGGAGTGATAAGGTTGGAAGTGATAAGGTTGAAAACTCCTACAATTCATGCTACAACAGTGGAGAGACGTTGAAAGATGAAGGAGTTTCAATGGCAACAACTTCAACCCGAAATGGTAGTCTGACTAGTTAAGGAAATCTCAACAAATTGACTGAGCAAATCCCGGATTCAAAATAAAGCTTATCTTGAAGAATTCTATTATTTTTTGTTATCCCAATTTTCTTTTGTGTTTAAATAGAGGACGTGATCATCTATATGTTGTATTCTAGAAATAAACAAAGGTGTTACATCTCCAGTCGTGTCACGTATAAACTCATTCTTTTCCTCTTCATCTGTTTTTTCAAATTCTCTTTTGAATTGTCATAAAGGACTCTTCTAAATACAAAAATTAGGATAGTGTTGAAAGAACCCTTCCACTATGACAAGACACTCATGTACTAGAAACTGTTAGGAATAACAAGTAAAAGTAGTATTGGATCCATAATATTCTATGATATTGTGAGACTGTCCTCTAGAAATCTCTAATTAATATCATTTCTAGATTTATTATTTATCATATATTCTTCGTTTAGAAATGTGACATTTGTGTTAATAAATACTTTCTAGTTGACCTAACTATAAAAGTAATAACTTTTTGTTCCTTTTGGATATGTTGCAGACAAACAAACTTCTAACCTTGATTCCAACTTATCTACCTTTAGGTTCAGCACATGTGTTGGATACCCCCATATGCGAACATGGTGTAAATTACACTTGCATCTTGTCCACATTTTTATAGGGGCCAAATGTATCCATTTAGAATGAACTAGGTTAAAAAGATATTCTATAGTTTCTAAGACAGATCCCCAAAAGGATGTAGGGAGTGTTGAGAAACTCATCATTGATCTTACCATGTTCATTAGAGTTCAATGTCTTCTTTCCACTACTCCATTATGTTATGGAGTCTATAGAGTTATAGCAACACTTAATTGATATATAATCTCATACTCCTTTAAGAAAGAATCAAACTAACTCGACATACACTCACCATCTTAATATGATTGAAGTGCCTTGAGATGTTTACCCAAACTGCTTTTCCAATTCCATCTTAAATTCCTTGAATATATATCTATGGCATCAAATTTTCTATGCATGAAGTAAACATAACCATACCTAGGGTAATTATTAGTATAGGTGATGAAATATTCATTCACTTCATGTGCATGTACATTAAAAGACCCACACACATTAGTATGCACCAACTTCAAACATTTTTTGGCTCTTAGTCCTTTAACAATAAAGGGTCTCTTCATTATTTTTCCTTTTATACAAGATTCATAAGTTGATAAGTCTTCTAGAACCAAAGAGTGTAATGGTCTAAACTTAATCAGTCTTTGGATTCTATTTAAAGTAATATGACCTAGGAGAAGATGCCATAAGAAGGTTTGCTTAATGCATTATGCTTTCCTCATTAATGAAAGAGAATGAAGAAATTGGTAAGGTAATGAAGTTCTAGAGGACGATATAATGTGAGAAATGAGTAGAGAATTTGTGGAAAGTAATAGAAAATAAAGTTAAAGGAACTAAAGTGTAGGTTATAAAGCAAGGAGGTTAAACAGCAGGGAAGATGTGCCACTGATAGTTATTCTTAAGAGGCATTTCATAGCTCATGCATGAATACAAATAAAATCATATTTACAGTGATTCCACATAGATTTAGCTTTGAGAACCCATGGAGATATTTTACTAATAAAGTTATATTAAACCTATATGTTTTCTCATTTGCTATGAAAAATTCTCTTTCACCTTGAATAAAGGATTTTAGTTTCACTAAATCAAAATGAACACGACAAATAACAGGAGATGCAAGCCCTATGCATTTGCTGTATACAAAATCATAGTAATTTAATGCTTAAGCAT
This sequence comes from Vitis cinerea, assembly GCA_022059055.1. Taxonomy (NCBI): domain Eukaryota; kingdom Viridiplantae; phylum Streptophyta; class Magnoliopsida; order Vitales; family Vitaceae; genus Vitis; species Vitis cinerea. The sequence goes on along the minus strand of JAJJMJ010011628.1, from coordinate 6,983 downwards.
TTGGTGTATCATCAAGCATTTAACACAAAATATCAAGGCAAGAAAATTTTAAGCAACAAATGCAATGAAGATCTGAAATGGAAACACAGAAGCTTTGATAGAGTGAAATTTGAAGCCAATACATTGTATATAAAAACTACATCAAACTACATTGTATATAAAAACCAATACATTGTATATATTAGAGAGAGTCTGGACTCTATGAGTTCAAAGTTCAGTTTTTGCTCTTTGAATGGATCAAGTTTGGACCATACAAGTGATTGTCAAGACTTCAGATATAGATGCATCCATTTTCGCCTTCTTTTGAACTCCAGTTAGACAAAAGTTCCTTCATATCCCATGCCTTATTCTTGAAGCAAAACCTGCTAAAACCACCGAAACTAACAGAAAAACAAGTTAAACACCAAAAAGAGACTATGAAACTTGGTTTAAAGAGATGCGCAATAAAGATCAACACTTTCAACTTTTAAATTGACATGAGGGCTGGGAGTTTCAAAATTATTTATTAAAACAAATAAATTAAAGTAAAAGTAGGAAGAAAATAATAAATAACGTTGGACCATTTAAATCCCTTGACCATGTCTAATTCTACCATATAAAATAGGTTATGATTTTAAATGTTGTCAAGATGTTTTTGCCGAAATTAATTATAGTATTAAGTTCTACAAGCTCTAGTAAACCATAAAGAGAGCAGACATACTTTGTTGGAGTGTCAAGATCGAGCTCTGCCAGTGAAACGGTCGTCTTAGTTGAAAAACTAGCTAGAGACGTCTTGATCTTTTCTGATATGGGTCCTTTGTTGGGTGATTCTCTGCACCGTCACAGCTTCTCTTAATATTACAACTTGTATTTTCTTTCAGCATCTGAAGCCAATGGTTCTGATTATGATGATGATGATGACCTTGGGCATATTGAAGATAGATCCCACAACTTCTCATTTTAAGTTCTATGCTATTGCCACATCGATAAGAGCCCACGAATACTGGTTGGATCAATATTTCCTAGAAACTGCAATTTGAGGGAAAAAGGTCACCGACAGTTCTGGATACAATGTACCATTGTCACAGCTTGTACTCCAATAAAATAAACCACCAATATGGTAGAGTTTACACATGGACTCTAAAAATACATTATCCACTAGTTCAGAATGACTACCCTGGGAAGTCGTCAATTCACATTTTGAAATGTATAATCTCTATTCTCACATTCATCGTCATCAAAAATCCCAAGAAATTGTTGATTTCATACCAATTCAGAGGAAGCTCTACTGTTACTTCACATCCCATATTCTGATGCTCTCCCTCTCTCTCTATCTCTATCTATATAATCAGGATGGAGTAAGGCAGGACAAGACAATTCTAAAACTCTCTTTGAATAATAATAGAAAAAAAAATACAATTTTAGAACTCTCCTTGCATAAAAATAGAAAAAATTCTCTAAACTACTCCTAATTCATTTATCTTCATCTCAAAATCATCTTATTAGGGAGTGAATGAAGGGCAACCCCAGAAAACCAACCTTATTGTCATCCCTACTTTTGTTTAGCAAAATCAATAATAAGAATTTTATAATTAACTCATGTCATGGGTCCACCTATGCAATCACTCTCTTAATACATTCCAAAGCAATATTCAAATTGAAAATATTTCTCCTCTTAAGCTTGATTGCCCTATAAATAAAATAAAATTAGAATTTTACTTGGGATAGATGAACTAACTTACTAGGATTTAGATTATGTGCCTTTTGACTAATTAGTCACTTACAATATCATATATATTTGAGTTATTTGTGTAATTTCTACACCAAATTTGTTTAGAAAATAGTTTATGCCTCAAGAAATAATTACTCGAGGAATACTACCCTAAAGGTGGTTTATGAGTTAGAATGAATTCAAATGATTTTTGAATTTTTAGGCTTATGGATTTTGACCAAGGGTGCTTAGGGATAGAAATTTTGGTGACACTAGTTGGGTTTTTGTACCAAGCATGAGAGAATAACAATGCTAGTTTGGTTTGTGTCAATATTTGTTTAATTCCCCAAACAACAACAAACAATAAAGAGAGAATAAAGTAATATTAAAGATACAATAAAGAATTTGTGCTCTTACCAATAAGCCTTTAGAGACACTATTTGGAAACATTTTTGGTAGAGCTTGTAAATGACTTAAAACATGCACAGTTTTTTATGCATGAGGCACGCAAATCAAGTCTATAATGGTGCAAGACCGGTGGAGTAGTTTATTTTAAACAGGTCTTGAAATTTTTTATTTTATCAATCTACTAGGCTTTGTATGCAATGAAAGGAAAAAAACAAAAACAAAATAGTTTTTATAATCCGCATAAATTTTCATGATAGCTTGAATGGGCAAACTGAAGATAGAGATGGTTGAATTACAAAGAAAGGTTTGCTGACGTACCTGGTGATATGATTTAGTTTGCAGCTTGAGATCTGTGTTGGGTTCTCTCAATCCTATGCTTGGTCGTGTTCTGCATCATCACAACTTCTCTTAAAATTACCATTGATATCTTCTGCTGCCAATCTATTGTCACCAGAATTCTCAGGAAGATTCAACAACATGGGCATATGGCAGTGTTCATCATGTTGGGTGTCATGAAAACCCAACGGGGTATGGTTATGTTGATGATCTTGAGAGTATATAAGATGGATCCCACAACTTTTCCAGTCATACCAACCAGGAAAAAATGTAGCCTCAAGGTGCACATATTGCTTGGAGTAGAGCATGTCCAGCATAGCCATCTTAGGACGGTACCCCACCCACAGTCCATCGAATGCACTATCATCAATCCTGCAGTATTTGGGGCCGGAGTCAAACCAAAAGTTCTCCATGTCTTCTTCTGAATCCCCACAGAAGGTCAAACGACATAAATCGCAGAATGACACATTGTTGAACCAAGACAGAAAAATGCAAATCCGAGGAAGTGGTCATCATGATACCAATTCATGGGAAGCTCTATTCTTATTTTGCTTCCCATTTCCTGATGCAATACCCACTCTGGAATTTCATTACTTCCAAGACTAATTCCCCTACAGTTGTTTCTGTACCTTTTCAAAAGAGGCTGCACAGTTAAAGGTAACATGTAAATTAATGGCGTGGCATTGAAGAAAACATTTATAGATTAGATTAGATTAGATTGTGCATAAAATCAAGAAACACCATTACATTACAAAACATGGTTCTAATTAGAATTATTAATTGCACAGAAAATAGGAAATTGAAATGAATATAATTACTTCACAAGTATTTTGCAATTCATATAGACCTGTGCAGCCGTATGCATCTATCCTTTCGTAGGCTTGATGGAAGCTTTGGAATTTCCTTAAGTTTCTTGCAGTGACAGATGATAAGGTGTCTCAGATTACAACATTCAGTAATACCAGCAGGTATGCCATGAATACTGGTTTCACTTAGATCTAAAGATATTAGTGATGATAGGCCCCATAAATTATTGGCGATTCCATCCATCAGTAACAAGAGCTCTAAGCATTTAAAACTCTGCAAGTCCAGTTTGAGCCCCTTAAAATTTTCCGTCCTCTGTGATTCCAGAGAAGAAATTAGAAAATAGTCATTAGAACTATTTATTGCAAAGAAAATGGTGAAGTGGTGAACGAATTGAATTCAAGGCAAAACACGAACCATCCGTGTTCGTGAGAAAACGAACTTCCGTGTTCGCAAGAAAACGAACCGTGTTCTCACGAATGTGAAGGTTTCTGTTTTGAAGAATATTTTCTGTTGAGCCGCATTCAATAAGATTGAGACACGTGGCAAACAACTTCTTTATAAAAGAGGAAAGTTCTGGAAAAGAATTCAATTTTTTTGAACCAAAACACTTGGCGCCATCTGTAGGAACCAACAAAAAGCCGAGTTTAGGGCCAAACTAGTCTTTCTTTGGAAAAAAAAGCCCAAACTGATCCGGTCTTCAAAGTATTTGCCAAACTACTCCTTTGAAGCCACGTGAGCAATCCACGTCAACAAGCATCTTCATTAAACCTGTTTTTTTACTTTGGAGACCCAGATTTTTCCCGAAACCAACAACCCAGTTCCTGTGGCTCCACCATCTGCGGCTCCACCATCTGCGGCTCCACCATCTGCAGCTCCATTTTCTTTCCTCACCGGTTGCGGCTCCCACCAGTGGCTCCCACCAGCAGCTCCACCAGTAGCTAGGTAAATTTTTTTCGGGTTCATGAGTTTTTTCCCACTCATTTTCCTTAGCTTTCTCACCAACCAAACAGAGGAAAACAAGTTGTTTTGAAAATTTTAAAAATCTCAAGTTGTTTTCAATTTCATAGCTATCCAAAAAACTAGAAAAACCCTTTCCTCCACCTTGTATTCCTCTTATCCTGGAACCCGAAAAACCCTAACCCTCATTTTCCTCTCATCTCGGTTTTGAAGAATGTATCAAACCTGCAATTTCTCAAAAAAAAAAAAAAGTACATAAATAAATAAAGATTTTTCTTATATATCTTTTGTGACTTATCATTCTTTATATACTGTTACTCATTGAAGTCTTCTTCTTTGGTCTTTAGGGAAAATATGGTTTAGCTTGGAAAAATCAGTGAACAAATCCAACATTGATCAACATCAATGTTTTTTATGGGAAAGCCTATCTAACGTGGAATATGGGGTGTCATTGTTTAATAGATTCCAATTGCATGCTCTTGGAAATTATTCCCTAGTCCATATTTTTTGTGTTCATATGATGATCTATTGAAGATGTATTTCATTTTTATAGAAAAAAATAATTGGTGTATACAAATTTTGAACCCTTAATCAAGGAGGAATATTAAATTGAAGAGGAAAATGGCACCATACTCTCATAAGATTCAATATATTAGTTTTTTTATGGAAGTAAATAATTAATTAATCAAAGACTACAAAGAAAAAAAAAGAGGTTTTAAATGTATAAACGTGCATGCGACAAGGGAAGTGGCTGTCATTGTCTACTGCCTTCTTTGTATGTTAGAAAAGAGCCAGCTGGGTGATGAGCATTGGTGTTCACATTTACTTTTATTACAATCCACAAAGCTTTGTTTTGTGGATTTTGTAAAACACCTATGCATTAAAGTAAAAAATTGGGGAAAATGACTCATTATTTTTTGTAAGAATCTGCTTCTTCCAGGTTTAATACATATTTATGGGAATCTTCTTGACATAAGACATATGGAAGCAACTTCAAAAAGTTACAGAAAAAGAAAAGTGAAAGCCTCTACACTTCCTAATAAATATTTTATCTTCTTATTTATTATAATTACTAGATTTATCGAGAAACCATCATTACAAATGCTTAAGTTTTTCAAATTATTTTTAAATTTGTTTTCATAATTTATTAACTTTATAAAATTGGAAGTGATTATTAAATTTATTTTTGTTTCTTTTTCTCCTCTAAAAAAATATATACTTTTTATTATATATATTTTTTTTAAAAAAATTTATTAGGATGAATGAGATTTGAGTGTGTCATTTTTCAATCATCATTTTTATAAAGATAATTTGAGTGTGTCATTTTTCAATCATCATCTTTATAAAGATAATTTATTATTGTGATATCATATTTCCTCATAGAATAAGGAAAGTTATTTAGAATATTTTTATAAATATTTTAGGCCATAGAGGGAAAAATCTATAAGATCGAGATAGACTCCTAAAGATTATAAAATATTTGAAGAACTCAATAGTTATAAATAATAAAAAAAAACACCAAAACCAAATTTAATATATAGAAAATATTAGTTTTTACTTCAAATTTAACTTATCAAATTATAAATTGTAGAAATTTAATTAAATTAAAAAAATTTAAAAATTAACCAGACATAAGCAAAAGTGTATTAACTATTCCGCTTTCTCTTTTTTAATTATTTAAATGGAAAATATTAAAACATTTATAGTCATAACTATTAATTATGTTGAATATGTACACATTACATCCATTCTTGAACAAATTTAAAAAAAATTCCCACTTAATTTGGGTAGCTTAAACAAAGACATTTTAATTGTTAATGGAAAAATAACAACCTTTTATTCAATTTTAATGGTAATAAATAATAAGAAAATATTATTAATAAAAAACATTGAATTATTTGGATATTAAGGTGTTATTTGTTATTTGATTATTGTTAATAACATACCCTATTATTGTTATTTGTTATTTCATTACAAATTGATGTTATTAGTAATGTTTTATATTGTGTAATTTTGTGGTTAAAAATGAAATTGATTTGATTTTTTTGGCTTCTTCTATAGGTAAACTATGTCTAATTTATCGGTGGCAATAGTTTGTTTTTGTAATGGGAAAATGGTGAGAACACAGACCGATGTTGATTATGTTGGGGATAGAGTTGTGGTTGAACCTATTGATGTGCCTCTTGGGACAACATATGAACAACTGTTGGAAATGATATACTCGGTCACTGACATCAATAAAGAACATTTTCGATTAATACTTAGTTGTAAGTATCCTATGAAAAAAGGGAATAAATTCCAACCTTGCCCAGTAAAGAATGATAGTGGTGTAGCTCGAATGTTAGAAATGCATAATAGATTTGGGATGGATGAAGTTGAGTTATTTGTTGAACAAGTACCTATTGACTTACAAATGAATTCACCACTTGGTAATTGCATGCCTTTGTTACTTGGTGAAAATGATGGTACTAGTAATGTTCAAAATCCATTTACTTTTGAGCATAGATCAGAAGAGGATGAGGAAGACAAAGAAGGAACACAATGTGATGATGACAGTGTAGGAGCCGAGGATGTTCATAATGATGATAATCAAGATAGGGAAGGTAGCTCGCCTTTTTTAGCTGTTCGTGAGGCAATTGAAAGAGAACAAATGAGATATGTGGCTGTGGATGGGGAAGGATGTAACTTGTCAAACAATCCAGATACAGAGGATTTAGATGATCCAATTGAATTATCTCCAATGCAATATCATTTGGCACCATCACCACAGTTTGAAAATGTTGAA
>JAJJMJ010011625.1:0-12313 GCA_022059055.1 Vitis cinerea | reverse complement strand
TCTGTTTATTGAATTTGGTCAGTTTGCTAAGTGTTGAAAAGAGATAGATTGGGAGGAGAGATTAGTTTGGCATACTATATTCGGATTCTATCATCTTACACTTAGATTTTTGTGGAAGATTAAAGTTTGGTTCTTTGGAAGTGAAAATGATTTTAAAACTTCAATTTGCATAATGCATTCCCTTGATCGGTGGTATTTAGCAAAGTTTTTGTTAACTCTTGTTGAAATTTGAGGCTATATTTCTTTAATGTTTCATGTGAGAGTTTGTTTAGTCATGCCACTTAAATATGTTTTTGGAAGTGATTAGCATGATTTGTAAATTATGGTATTTTTATTTTTATTTTATTTTTCTCTCCTTCATTGCTAAGGGACTAGCAATATGTCAGTTGGGGGGAGTGATTACTACTCAAAAAGTGCTATTTGATAGCTTGTAATTAATCCTTTTAAACACTTTTGAGTAGTAGTTATTGCCTTTTAAGCCAATTAACATGTTAAGGCCCCTTTCAATCAATTCTAATCAAATTGCCTTAAGTTTTGGTGTTTTGATAGCTTTTTGATTACCAAAGCAATATGAGATTGAGGAGAGTTGTTTGGAATCCTTGGCAAAGCAATGGGAAGCTTAGGGGTATGAAGAACCAAAGCTTTGAAGCCCTTTTGCCATAAGCAAAGTGGAAATCCAAGGAGGGGAAGCAAAGAGTATCCAATCCTGAGGCATTCTTGATGACAGTCATTTCAGCCACTTTTGGAGCACTTCTTGGAGTCCAAATTATGCATGCTATATGTCATTTGAAAGCTTAGGAAGTCAACAATCCAATGCTTCAAACCGTGTTCGATTTGGAGCTGAAATGAGGAAGTTACAGCCTTTTGAAGACAACTGCTCCAAGCTGAAGGAAGGCTTCAGAAAAGTGCTGCGAAATCACCATTTTGTTGCGGAATGATTTCGCAGCCTTTTTGTACAATACCATGGATTTCCCCTAAAGCTTCACGACGCGATGGAAGCCAAACACCACAAGATGAAAGCCAACTTTGCAGTAGTGCGAAATCAACTGGTTGCTATGAAGAAATTTCGCAGCCCTTGTGGTTCATCTGCGAAATTTCGCAGACCTCATTTTTCTCCTGCGAAATGGTGCTTAGTGCTTCCTGATATTTGTAACCGACACTTGGAGATATTTTTCATTAGATTTTTGTTGCCTAAATCCCCAAATTCTCCTTGTATCCAACCAATTATAGGATTCCTTAGTTTTTAAGTTAGGAATTTAGCTAAATATCCATGTAATAGATATTAATGTAATTTTGATATAAATATAGCCCGAGGAGCCTGTTCTGAGGGTGTTGAACCTTTTGTAAAAGTTTCAAAGCAAGTAAAATACAGAGCTTGAGCTCTGCTTTACCTGATCAATTTGATTGTATTATTTTTATTTCTTCTTAGTTATGCACTCTCTGAGGAGCTTTCCCCGGAGAATGAGTAACTAAATCTTTTAGTTCCTTGGAGTTAAGGTTGCCGGGAAAGGTTCCAAGTGCAAGAATCAGAAGCTTTGTGGTTTCAGCTATGAATGAAAAGAAGGTGTGTCCCGTGAATGGTTTCTATGTTTTTAGTTAACTTAAAACGCCTTGGAGTCACCTGGGCCAACACTTGGTAATGCAAGTGATCTCCGTCCATGGAGATGCACTAGTTTACCCCTTGCGAGCCTCTGGTAGGTGACTTGAAGGTAGGATTTTCTAGAATTGACAACACTTGGTAAGCTTTTGGACTCTAAGGAGACATCCATTAGTTATCTCTTGCGAGCTTGTGAAAGGAAGTCCAAGGTTAAAGATCACCTTGAATGGTAAAGGCTAGTGAGAGGCTCAAACCATTGCAAGTTGCATCAGTGAGAGAATTAAAGCTGAAATCCAATTAAGGGATGCATTTGTGCAGCACCTGTTAGAGAATTGACTTTATGTTAATTCTCTAATGTGAGGAAATGAACCAACTGACCGGAGCTATGCTATTGCATGAGGAACCTCCCCTGTACGCCTGAATCTCCAAGGAATGTTTTTCTTCTTAGGGGGTGTTTGGTACATCGGAATAGAGAATGGAAATAATATTTTGTTTCCTTTTCTATTTCTTAGTGGAATGGAATCAATTTGATGATTCCATTTCTAGCATTTGGATGAACTTAGGAATGCAAGATTGGAATGATTATTTGTTTCCATTCCAATGTTTGATAATAATAGGAATGGAAATGAAAAAGAAATAAATTTACAATAATATCCTTACATATAATTTAAAATATTTTTTATTTTTACTTTTATTTTAAAAAAATAAAATTTGAGAGGTTTTTTGTTATTAAATAATAAGACTAAAAAATATATATATACTCAATAAATAAAAAATTAACCATAAAAAATCGTATAACCCTAATGCACAAATATTCAATTATTATTTTTATTAAAAATTTGAATAATTTGTCATGCTTAAGTAGTTATAAAATTATATTTTTCAAAAAAAAATTATTTATTATAATATTTAAATTCTCAAAGCTAACAAATGTTTTTCCTATTTTCAAAAGAAGAAATAAAAGAATTCAAATTTATTCTAATTTTCAACAAGTATCATATCCGATAAAATCCATAACCTTAAAAAATTTTAAATATTCGTTTTTTTTTATCAAAATTTTAAATAATTTGTCCTGCAAAAAAGGCTATAGAATTATATTTTACTAAGAAAAAAAAAAGAGAAAAAAAAAATATAAGAACATATAAATTGTCAAAGCTACCAAATACTTATTTCTTATTTGCAAAAAAAGGAAATAAAAAAACACAAACTTTATTCTAGTTCTCAATATAAGTACCATATCTACTAAAATCTATAACTAGTATATCCTCCAAAAGTAAGCCATCAAAATCTTTTTCCAACCATTTCAATTTTTCTCTTCAGTTTCCATTAATACAAGATAAAGAAACATCAAAGATTCCAAACATAAATTAATAAAAAAAAAAATTAATCTATTTATAGATAAGAAGAAACACATATAAAGAAGTAGAGAAGAAAGAGAAAATAAGGTAAACCTGATCGAAGATGTAGAAGGGAGTTTTCAAAACCTAGTTGCAGCAAACAATGACGAATCCTACATCCAACAATCAAAATGAACATCCAAAACCCTATAAATTAGAAATTGATTTTTTTTTTATAAATATTGTGGAAGGTTAATTGATTCAATTTGGAAGAATCACTTGTTGCAGAGAATTGGATGATGAGTGGGTCTCTAGCTTTGCAAAGAAGATAAGAAGTGGATGATTAATGGATCTCTACCTTTACAAAGAAGATAAACATCGGGTTTGAAGAACAAAATAAGAGGGTAAAATAGTAATTTAGGTTATTTTATATTATCAAATAGGTTTAATGAATCAGAATACCACCTACTTTTAATGAATGCAAATCCGACTCATAAGTTGGATTTGATTTCTACCGGAATAATTTTTTATTTCATTTCCGCCTTCTTAACATTTATCCAAACATAGGAATAAAGGAGAAAAGGAATGAGATGTCTATTCCCACTCCCTATTCCCGTGTACCAAACACCCCCTTAAGTAAATTCCATCACTTGCTGTGTTGTTAATTTAAGTCTAAACCTTTTTCAACCAAAGTTTGTGTTTTATTTCTTAAGCTAACCTTGAAATGAAACAGCACCAATTCACTTTGAATTGGTATCATTTTTAGTTTGAGTACCCTTCCCGGTGAACGATCCTAGAGCCACTATGCTATAGTAGCTTTTTCTTTGCTACCCTAGTTCATGGTGTTATAGGTTATAAATTTTGTTGATTACTCCCGCCATCAAGGAGCACCAGCTGGACACCAATCAGCTGAGACACCAATTAGGCATGAATCATTTCCATGACAACTTTAATTTGGTCCGGATTGACTTCTATTCCCCTTTGTGTAACCATGAATCCCAAGAACTTGTCTACGCTGACTCCAAATGCGCATTTGGCTGGGTTGAGTTTCATGTTGTATCTTCTCATTAAGTGAAATATTAACTCTAAATGTTGAGCATGCTCGCTCTTGGTTCTACTCTTTACCACAATGTCATCAATATATATCTTTACTATGTGTCCGATTAGAGGTTTGAAGATCTTTGTCATCAGTCTTTGGTAAGTGGCTCACGCATTCTTGAGCCCAAACGGCATGACTCTATAGCAATAGAGTTCGTGTGGTGTTATTAAGGTGGTTTTTTCTTCATCTGGTTGGTACATAGGAATTTGGTGGTACTTGGAAAAAGTATCTAGGAAGGAGAGCATTCCATGTCCGGTAGTGGAATCTACTATCTAATCTATCCGAGGTAAGGGAAAACTATCCTTTGGGCAGGCATCATTCAGGTTAGTGTCATTGACACAGATTCGCAAATTTTGTCCCTTTTTTGGGACCACGACCACGTTTTCCAACCAATCAGGATATTCAACTTCTTTGATAAACCTAGCTGCCAGCAACTTGCTTACTTCAACTTGAATGATATTTTGTCTATCCGTATGGAAACGTCAGACTTTTTGTTGAATAGGCCGTGATGAGGGTATGACATTAAGCTGATGTGTGGCTATGGATGGGTGGATCCCGGGCATGTCAGAATGGGTCCATGCGAAGACGTCTTTGTTTTGCTTAAGTACTCCTTCGAGGGCTCGTACCTCTTCTAGTGTTAGAAGGAAGCTCACATAGATAAAGTGATCACTTTCTTCTGAGAGATGTGGGGTCTGCAAGGGGGTCAGCTACTAGCAGATCTCTCTCCATCGGGCTTTGTAGTTGCAATTTTTCTAACACACCCACTAGTTCTGTAGGCAATTCATTATCACTGGTGGATCCAAACTCGCGTGCTACCTGATAACATTGACGTGCTGCCAGCTGGCTTCCATAAAGGTTGATTTGTCCATCTTCAATTAGGTAACTTACCATTTGGTGATATGTAGAGAGGATAACTTTCATGCCATGTAGCCATGTGCGCCCCATGATGGTGTTGAAAGGGGACAAGCCTTCTACCACTAAAAATTGCACATTTAAGGTAACTAATCTGGCTTTGACAAGCAACATGACATCTCCCAAATGGGTGGTTGAAGCTCCATTGAATCCTGACAGTATCCACCCGAGATTTTCTAGAGCGGATGGTAAGAACCCCATCTGTTTGAATGTGGACATCTGTAACAAGTCAACTGAATTGCTCGGATCAACTAAAATCTATCTTACATTGAAATCGCTAATTCCCAATGTCAGGATGAGGGCGTCTTGATATGGCTGTAATACCCGGTTAGGGTCTACTAGGGAAAATGTGATTACCCCATCTATTAGGCACATGCCCTTATCAGCTAATCTGGGTTGGATGGAGTTAACCTGCTCTCGTACGGAGGTAGCTCAAAGCAACCTTTGCGTCTTTCGTTTAGAGTTGTATTTCTCATCAATGGGCCATCCATGAATGTACTTGATTACGAGTCTAGGAGCCGCTGAAGTTGTAGGGGTCGTGGTGGTCGGATTTCGGTCTACCTCCCCACGTTTTTCCTCTGAGCGGACATATTGTTTCAGATGTCTAGCTCTTATTAACTTTTCCACCAAGTAGTGGAGGCTTTTACATTGCTCCGTGGTGTGCTCATCTGAAATCAGATAGTTCACGGATCATAGGGAGGAACTTCTCATATGAAATGTTGAGGGGGATGAGGCTGGCTTGGTTTGACTGTCGTTGTTTGCCTTGCCCCCTACCCATCTGCCTCCGTTGGCTCGTGGTCTTGGAGCTCCTGGCTGAGTCATTTTTGGTAGGTCGACTGGTGACCAGGACCTGCTGAGTAGCAGCGCAGATGTCGTCCTCAAGTATAGAGTATTTATTTGCTCATTTGAACAAATCATCCATAGTCATTGGAGGCTTCTTGGCGAGAGATTCAAAAAAAGGTATACCCGAGCAAATACTCCTTTTAAAGATTTGTAGGATGACGTCCATGCTGTAAGATTCCACTTGGAGCACAGCTTGCCCAAACCGCTTCACAAATTTCCTCAGCGATTCATTTTCTTGTATTTTTATGTTTTGCAGGGTACTAATGTTTTGCTTATGTCGTGCTGAGCACAAATATTGTCTCACAAAGGCCTCCGACATATCCTAAAAGTTATTCACTGAGTTCATCAAGAGGTGGTGGAACCACAAAAGAGCCTAGCTTTAGAGGTTGGCTGGAAAGACCTTGCATAGTAGGACATCATTCCCTATGTCAAGGGTCATGAGTTGCCTGTAGTGCATGATATGGTCAAATGGATAGTTGGTTCCATCATATGTAGAGAATTTCGGGATCATGAACCCTCTTGGGGGATCGTAGTTGATGATGTGAGGGTTGAAAGGCGTGGAGAGCATGTCGTCCAGTCGCATACTAATAGAGCCGAGTGGACCCCTATTGACCATATTCCTCATTGGTTGTTATATTAGCGGATGAGAGAGCCAGTTGGTTATGGTCGGTGCAGTTAAGGGACCAGGACATGTCTCCTGGGCCATCACTACGTGCGGTCCTCCCCTCCTGCCAGGCATATGAGGCCCTGGCTTTGCGCTCATTGTATCCGATAGCTGGGACTTCCTATCGCATCTCTTTTTTGCTAAGACGCGAGTGGAGTCGAAGCTCTCATCCTGCTGCACGTGGCAGGTTGGCGAGGATCTTTCCTTAAGCTACATTTCTTGTTCATTATAGGGGAACTCTGCATTTCCAGGATACATAGCCTCCTCATTTTGCCTAGAGTTCGTGTGTTGACTTCTAGGCTATCGGCTACGAGGAGGGCCCGATGAGGACACTTGAATATGCCATACTTTGTTCTCCTCCCTAAGTCTCCTTGTTTCATAGAGTAAGACTTGAATCTGTCTCTCGAGGTCCATTGGCGTCTTTCCATACTCTCGCGCCAATTGAAATAGTCTTTACTACTCATAGCCGACGATCGACTTCTGGAAAGTGTTGACATTTTTATCGGGTTCCCACAAACGACGCCAATGTTGATACCAGGTCAACTGAGGACAGATTCCTCCCTTAGGCGTGGTAGTGAAAGCTCTTGTTCCGGTGCTAGAATCTGAGATTTCGTTTTCCCTGCACAAAGATGTTTGGACACACCCTCCGAAGCCTAAGTCAGACTTTAGGAAGGAATAGAAACCCTTTAGGGATAGAGAGAGAAAGTAAGTGAGATAACTCACAGTGTTGCCTCCCTTTGTGTGTTGTTTCATTAAGGTTTTTATTATGTTCAAAGGTAGAGGGCATAGTAGTGTTATGTTGTCCCTTGACTCAACGCCGTAATAATGACTGCGCAGTAGCGACAAGGCAATCATCACAACTGTAAGGCGACTGGCGACTGCATCAGACGGCACGTCATGATGCAGCTTGTCGTCCTTTTAATCCCGTTGACGCTCTAGGATTGGCCAGGCTAGTCCATTGATGTAGATGTAAGGATGGGGAGAATCCCATCAATCATTCCGATGTCAGATAGTCATCATCTCGCATATCAAAGAGGGTTTGGGACCATCAGGGATATATGGTCTACTTGGTGGGGCAAATGGTGCGGATATGATGTTTCTGAATGCCTTAAAGGTTGTTCAAGTGGTGGTGAAAGAAGTGACACATGGTCGAGCTAGGACGCTGCCATGTGGACAGATGTGTGGAAGCACTCATGGGTGGACACATGGGATATGGCCCCCATAGTAGTCACCATTGAAGTTGCTATAGTCGTGTGAATATTCCAAAACAAGCCTGAAGTCCGTCATGTCGTCAATGTGGTAGTCGACATCCCTATAATCCTTGCCACTATCATCATCCATCTATCTGTGCTCCTCATCGTTGCATTTTCCTTTTCATTGGTATCGAGACCTTTACCTGTGTAGGTAGAGATTCACCCTTGAATGTTAGTATTGTCTTTAGTTGGATAGATGGTTGTGGATAATTCGTACAAGATTCACATTTTTTTTTTTTTTTAGAATGTTGCTATTGTCTTTATTTGGATAGATGGTTGCAGAGGATACTTACAAGATTCACCTTTATATTTTTGGCATGAAACTTTGACTTGAATACCGAGAAACCCTAATTTTCCCAGACCAGACCCTAATCAAGTGTATGATTGTCCTCTTTTGAGAGCTTTTTAGTTGGAAATAACATAAAGATTCTAAGTTTTGATGCATTTTATATAAAAATGTAGATTGATAGTGAACATTATGCTTATTTCCTCTTTCGTATGTTGGTAAGAATTTGAAGAGGCCCCAAAAGTAGAGAAGTCACTAAAGTTTATCTCTTGTAGTATTTTTGTGTTTATTGTTTTCCCTAAAATGGCTTATATCCAGTTTTGGATGATAACATTTCCTTTTCTTTTCTAGGTATGGGAAATATTTTATTTTGCATATATATATACTTGAAACTTAATTAATAAGAATTACGAGCTTAAAAATAGTGTGTTTTGTGTATATATACACACTATTTTTAAGCTTTCAAGTGTGCATGGATGATTGTTTTTATACCTTCAAAAATTTTATGATAAAATGATATTAAAAAGAATAAAGGAAGTGACTTGCTTTTAAGGTTTTTAGAATAATGTTAGTACCTCTAAATCATCATGAATTAGGTTTATTTTTAGGTGCGCTTGTTGTCTAGCCTATGGGTTTAAATCTAATACAAGACCAATTGAATTATCTTTTGTTTTCTAAACCATTGTTTAGTTCAATGCATTGTGTAAACAACCTTGAATAGTAATGTAGATCAACCATATTGTTTAGATAATTTTTATGCTAAGAATTATGTATTTGATATTTTCATTTAAATTTGTCTGTTAATGCTTTAAACAAATATGGAAGAAAACTCATGCACACATGTTGTTTTGTTTGCATCAATATTAACAAATACAATTGTTGTTGTGTGTATGAGAAGCCTTCAAAAGAAAAAAAAGACAAGTTCTATGTTGTTTTTGTTTGGAGGAGACGAGGTGTCTACACATTTTGGCTTGAGTGCAAAACTTAAGTAATCGGTTATAAGGGTAACATTTACAAATCATACAAAACCCATCGTGAGGCTGTATCGGCTTTGGTTATGTACAAGTCTCAATGGAAAAAACTTGAAACACCATTTAAATCCTTTATGGCGAAAGAGGATAATGAGTTTATTGGGCAACCAACGAATGAACAAGTAATAAAGAGGATAAAAGATCAAGAATCAAATTTCATTGCTCTTTTTGTTCTTGGATGTGTTGTAACATTCACAATCATGTTTGTCATTCAGAAGTTGATTTAGTTTTATTCAATTGTGGTATGACAAAGCTACACTTTACATCTGTTGTTATTTTTCATCAAGATTAGGCACTATGGTTAATCTTTAACTTATTCGAATGTGCAAACAAAGAGTATTGCTAAAACTACAAATACAAAATATGGAGTTACAAACTTCTAAACTTCAACCTTAGGTACTACCTTAGTCAAGCTTAGGTACTAGTTTATGTAAACTTGGGTACTACCTATGTGAAGCTTCTAAACGTATTCAGTTGCACTTAGAACATCATAATGCCTTTATGCGTTTTATAAGGGTGGTTGGATTAATTCCATTATAGTTAGCATGAATATACCACATGCTAATTTTGTTTCAAAAGTTTGACCCAACATGTCTACTATCATTAAATAATTATGCAATCGTAGTTGAGATGTTCAGATTCAACGACATGTTTGGTCGTGTCTAGTCTTCCCATGTATTAAAGTTGTTGTAGCTATAATCGTATTGAATATGAACATATGAGTTTACCACCATCATATACACTTTGTCAAATCTCTTTTAAAACATATGTAGATGGATGTCTAATTTGTTTTCATGTCTTATTTGTAGTGCCCCAATACCTATTATTGCTTCCAATTTGGTACAAGTTGTTTCCTCTCATGCTGAGCCACCATTGGACATCTCGAATGACTCCCCTATAATTAAGTCATTAAGGTTTTCACAAAGATGTGCTGAATCAAATATGCATTAACTTGACTGAATGCGGTTCCAAAATTCAATTATGTGTAGTGGATAAACCTTTCCCAATGTTGCTAAGTTTTGGGAAGTAGTGTATTTGATGTCCTTAATTGGTAGATTCCGATATTCCTTTAAGAGGAATAGTACAAAACATATGATAGTAGTTTTCATAGTTGATGAATGTCCTTGGAAAGTCACTGTTCGTGAAATAGAGGATTCCCTATCCTTTAGTGATATCTAATCATTCCTCCTTGGTCATTGATGATGTGATACGGTCTACTCTTGATTACTAACTTGGCCAAATTTGTAATGATTTTGTTAGACAACATGGGATGTGGTTGACTTATCTTCAAGCATGGCCAATGTAGGAGAAGATGAATGAGCGCATTTATGGACAACCCAAATATTATTACAAATTATTTCCTTAGATGTGTGAAAAAATGTTTGCAACTAATCTGACAACCATTGTTGAGTTGAGTCATTGAAGTGATGGCCATTTTGAGCAACTCTTTGTTGCTCATGTAGTATCTTTCCAAGGGTTTGTAGTGGGGTGTTGACCAATCATTACTATTGACCCAACTCATATGAGTGGACTATATGAGGGTTCGTTATTTTTAGCCACCATGTACAATGCTAAAGGACTCCATGTTCCCTTTAGTCTTTGGAGTGATGAGCTTAGAAAATTATGAGGATTGGTCTTGTTTCTTGCAAAACTTGAAGAAAGTTATTGGAGATAAGAAAGTTATTATTTTTTATAAACATCCTGCCTTTCTTCATAGTGTTTCAAATGTCGTTAATCTTGAAAACCATGTCTATTGTTATCATCACTTAAAGCAGAATCTCAATAATTTTTTTAGCAGACACAACATAAGAGGGAACACAGGTAAAGAAAATATGCTTCAATTCCTAGATAGTATTACCTATGCAAGGTTAGAGCACGATTACAATGTTTTCATGTTTGAACTAAGGAAATACAATGATGCTTCAGCCACATAGGTGGAAGAAAATGCACCTGAATATTAGGCCATGTCAAAATTCTCAAAACAAAGATGGTATAAAATGATCACCAACTTTGTTGAGTTGTTTAATGCCTTGATAAGGAATGAAAGACATCACTTCATTTAAAACTTTTTAATGAAGCAAATGGTAAGTTTGGTTCTATACTTGTGAAGCATAAAGAGGAGTCCAACACTTAGAATGAGTTTGTAGGGCCAAAAATTGAAGAGAAGGTGGTGCAGAATATTGCCAAGGGTGAGGTGTATTTGGTCACTCCATTCATGAACGAAATTTTTGGGGTTTGTATCTGGATGACCTTCTTTAATTGCATTATGAGCCAAACTTGCACATGTAGGGGTTGGCAAATGTTGGGAATCCCTTGTGAACATGCGGTAGTTGTTATACTTTCCATTGGGCAAAATGTTGTTGATTTTGTAGATGATTGGTATGAATTCCCAAGGCAAGAATTCATTTACTTGGGCTCTTTCTTTGGTATGGAGACCCATGACATGCCATCCATTGATGATGATGGTTTGGTTTGTGATATCATTGCCTTAGTTTTCTTCTCTCTAAACCTTTCTCATACAAAACGTCCTCCTCAAAGACCAAGGAAGAAGCGCATAGAGTCCTAATTCCAAGATAAGCAGACAATCTATTGCTCACAGTGTCATATGTCGGGTCATAATAGGAAAACTGGCAAGAATCCTTTATTTTGAGTCCAATGTTGTAACTAATGTATGGAGGCTAGACATTGCTATGAACATGTCACTTTTTGTAAAACTTGTGTATGAATTGCGTTCTACCAGAATTGTAAAATTTATAGAAATATTGTTTCATGAAAATGAGGGATAAATTGGGTTACTAGTTATGGGTCTATGTTGGAAGTTGAAGTTAAGAGCTATTACAATCAAATTATTTAAAGAAGGGATTGCTTCCATAAGTATCAATTTCTGCTTGTTATATTTTA
Source organism: Vitis cinerea (assembly GCA_022059055.1). NCBI lineage: Eukaryota > Viridiplantae > Streptophyta > Magnoliopsida > Vitales > Vitaceae > Vitis > Vitis cinerea. The sequence goes on along the minus strand of JAJJMJ010011625.1, from coordinate 390 downwards.
GTTAGCATTATGACATAACAACCATGGTTGGTTTAATGGAGTCTCGTGAAATTATTTAAGAAGTTTGTGCCTATTTATCCATTCCTTATGATTGATTTGGACTTGGAACTTTTCATCTACATGTTTGCATTGACTATCTTGCAGTAGTATACAAAACCTAAACTACCCTTTTTGATCTCATGACACCCAGATTTAGAATTTAGCCTTTTTGCTGAATGATTTTTTTGATATAATGCACAAATATCCCTACACCAATGCAACATCTTCATTTGCTAGGAGCCAGCCCTTAATTTTTAGTTTCCAAAAGGGTCTTCATTCAAATTAATTGCAATGGTATTGCCTTCTCACTATTAAAGATAAAAATAAATATAACTATTTGGAGGGAGAATT